>JACEGR010000409.1:0-272238 GCA_014170235.1 Listronotus bonariensis
ATAAATCTCGGTGTATTGCTTATTATTATTATTTCTCGAATTTTATCATATTATATTTCGCATAGTATTTTTATACCGTAAATTATCTTAACGATAATCTCTGGTAAATTATGTATTAGTTATTTTCTCGTAGTTTATCTATTATTTTATGATGACTACTAATTGTACCGTATTTTATCTTAAGGTAACATATATTGTATTACCTAAAAATATTATAAATGTAAGTATTTCTTCAATATGTAGTTAGTTAGGTTGCCAGCGTTTGCTTTGAATAAATCGGTTATTCAAGTATATCGAGTAATCTCTAACTCACCAAACCCAAAAGTTGTTTGCTTCTACGAACCACAGGCTGCTGGAAGCAAAAACGTCACTGGCGCAGTCGGATCGGAAAATTCAAAACAAAAATTCGCCGTACCGAAACCGAAAAACATAGTGCCTTCGTGGATAGTGTTTTTCTCGGACTCGGTGAACAGCTGGACTTTTTCGTGGGACCGAATATCCTGATCGAAAAACCAGTGCCACTTGGATCGAAAATCCAAAAACCTCAAAACAGCTGGATTTTTTCGTGGGACCGAATATCCTGATCGAGAAACCAGTGCCCCTTGGATCGAATATCCAAAAAACCTCAAACAGCTGGACTTTTTCGTGGGAACGAATATCCTGATCGAAAAACCAGTGCCTCCTTGGACCGAATATCCAAACATTGAAGAAGAAGAAGAAAGAAAAGACAATTCTTGAAAAGTTCTCTTGGACAGTGCAAATTTTGTGCTTCATTTCAAACCATTCAATTGCATCCTGGACAGTGCCTACTGACTGTGTGAAAGTACTGAAAATTGTGTTTCTACCAGTAGTGTAACAACCCAGATTTTGTGACAAACATCAAACCAGGGTGAGATCATTTTCTTATTTTCCTTTTTTACCATCCTTTTTGTAATTTTATCCTTTATATTATTTTTTGTTTCTTCATATAACAATTTTTTTTTTTTGTTTAAATATTATTTTAATTTTTTTTTTGACACCTTCTTTTTTTAAATTTTTTTATTGAACCTTTTTTTAACTTTTCTTTTAAAACTTTTTTTTGTTCATAAAAAAGGAGAAACGCTTTAATGGAACGTAATTTTAATGTTTAATTTCAAAGAGACTCTTAGAAAAAATAAAGAATATCGAAATCAAATTAGATTTAAACCATATTTAAGTAGTTTATCTGAAGAAGAATCCGCAACTCAAAGTAGTAGTAAACATTTAGAAACTTTATTATTGGACGAAAATTTTGAAAATTTAAATTTTGATTTAGATCAAGACACAATGCCTGAAACAAATTATCAAGAACTAAGATTATATTTAGATATTATTCCTAAATTTAACGGTGAGCCATGTGCGCTTAAAAATTTTATTGCTGCTTGCGATGAAATTGTTGCTCATTATGCTAATAGTACTCAAATCATTAAAAATCTTATTTTTAGAGCTATTATTGGTAAACTTGAGGGCAAAGCTTTAATTTTAATATCAAGTAGAACAGAATTAACAAAATGGGAAGAAATTAAACCTATTCTAGAAATTAGTTTTACTGATCAAAGATCTTTTACTTGCTTGCTTCATGAACTTCATAGTTTAAAACCTAATCCAAAAGAATCGCCCTATAATTTCGGAATTCGTTGTCAATATTTTAGAAGTTTGGTTTTTAATGCTATTAATTGTGACACTAACATGCATCCAGATGCTAAAGTTGCTCAAATAGGCAACATTGAAAAATTACTTTTAATAACATTTTTAAAATATATACCGCACCAAATTCAAACCGGAGTAAGATTGAAAAATCCTTCATGTCTAGAGGAAGCTATGAACTATGTTATTGAGGAAGAAAATTTTATGTCTTTTGTACGGATACTAAGAGAAATACATTCCCGCAGATTCCAAATCCAACAATCAAAGCACCTACTATTCAACAACAACAACAGCCATTTTTCATAAGGCAGACACCACAATATTTTAGTCCTTCGACATCAGACTTTGGAAGAAGAAATTACTTTCCGAGTCAACCAATCCAAATTACTCCAAGAAATATCCCGGAGAAAAGATATTTCACAAACCAACAAGTATTTGGGAAACCCAAGAATGTCTGGAAACCAACTGGACAAACTCCAAAAGAGTCACCCACTCCAATGTCTGTAGTGACTAAACAGACTGTAGCACCGAGAAGTACTTTTCAACAGCATAGTCAAACACAGACAAGTGGATTTAAACCCCAGTATAGACCAATAAATCAGTATCAACCCAGGCTACAAAATTATTTTCAACCGCAATCAAGACCGACATTTTATGCAGAAGAACTACATCTGACTGATGATTATACAAATAACTATCAGCCCAATGTATCACATCTAACCGAAGACTATATGAACCCTCAAGAAATAATTCAAGAAGATACCTGGTTCGAAGAAATTGATGATGCTGATCTATTACACTCTCACGTAAATATTGAAGAACTAATTGATCCTCAAACTGAAGTGCCTTCTTCTACCATTCCTGAAGACACAGAAAATTTTTCTCAGCCAGCCTCTGGAGAGAAGATCACTTAGAACTGAACAGTATGGATCAACGTAGATTACCATTCATAGTAATAGCAGGATATCCTAAACCTTTAAAATTTTTAATTGATTCTGGTAGCCATATCTCACTTTTAAATCCATATTTAGCAAAACAGTATTTTCCAAATTATATAATAACTAAACCAACTCTTATTAAAACATCTTGTGGTCAACAAATGGCAAAATATGAAGCTCATATTCCAGCTTTTAAAGAATTTGAAGTAAGAGAAAATATCATATTCACCTTATTTGACTTTCATCCTTTCTTTGACGGACTTATTAGCTTTAGAGATCTCAAAAACATGGGATTTAATTGGAACTTACAAGACGGATTTTTACAAAGAAACAATGTACTAATACCAGTCTACCAATGTGCACCCACTGAATATGATTGCTATAATGTAACTCTTAATGAAAATGAAATACTTAGAACAAAATTACCTACAAATGCTATTACAGATGGCGTATATTATATTCCTAAACAAGAAATTAATAACCACTGCTTTATTCCTGAATCTATAACACAAGTAGAAAACGGACAAGCATATGTAGAAATTCATAACGTTAGTGCTGAAGATACATATGTAAATATTATTTCTCCATTACAAGTAGAACCAACAAGTGATTATGACATCTATCAAGGAGAAATAGTAAATTATGAACCATATCTAGATCAACAAGAAATTGAAAGTATTTTAAGACTGGATCATCTAAATGAAGAAGAGAAAAATAAATTAATAAAAATGTGTAAACAATTTTATTCAATTTTTCAAAGTCCAACTGAACCTCTGTCAAATACTACGTTAACTACACATACAATTCGAACAGTTGATGACGAACCAATTTATACAAAATCATATAGATTTCCAGAAATCCATAAAGAAGAAGTAAAGAATCAAATTTCAAAAATGATAAACGATGGAATAATCAGAAATAGTTCAAGTCCATGGTCAAGTCCAATATGGATAGTACCCAAGAAGCCTGATGCTAGTGGACAAAAGAAATGGAGAATTGTAGTAGATTACAGAAAATTAAACAATAAAACCATTCAGGACAGATTCCCTATTCCCAATATAGATGACCTTCTAGATAAACTTGGCAGATCACAATATTTTACCACATTAGACCTTGCAAGTGGTTTCCACCAAATTAAGATGCATAGGGATAGTATTGAAAAAACAGCTTTTTCTACTGATCACGGACATTATGAATTCCTCAGAATGCCGTTTGGTTTAAAAATGCACCTGCGACATTCCAAAGAATGATCAACGAAGTCCTAAAAGAGTTCATAAATAAAATTTGCGTTGTATATATGGATGATGTCATCGTATTTTCAAGCACACTAGATGAACACATAAGCAATTTAAAATCAATTTTTGAAAAATTCAAACAACACAATTTAAAAGTTCAACTTGATAAGTGCGAATTTATGAAACGTGAAGTAGAATTTTTAGGACATATAATTACAACAGAACATATTAAACCCAATCCTAGAAAAATCAATGCCATTCTAAATTACCCAATTCCAAAAACACATAAAGAAATTAAGAGTTTCCTTGGAATGGTCGGATATTATAGAAAATTCATTGACAATTTGGCTAAAATTACAAAACCTCTTACAAATTGCTTACGAAAAGGTAAAAAGTAGAACATACTAAAGAATTTTTAGAAGCCTTCCGAACTTGTAAAGAAATGTTATGCAATGACCCTATATTAGTACATCCAGATTTTTCCAAAGTATTTACCGTAACTACTGACGCAAGTAAATATGCAATAGGAGCAGTTTTAAGCCAAGATGGAAAACCTATATGCTTTGCAAGTAGAACTCTTAACCCCAATGAAGTCAATCTAGCCGTAATTGAAAAAGAATTGTTATCAATTGTATGGGCCGTAAAATATTTTAGGCCATATCTTTTTGGTCGCCATTTTAAAATAAGAACAGATCATAAACCCTTAAAATGGCTTGATAGCTTAAAAGAACCAAATTCGAAATTAGTGAGATGGAAATTACAATTGAGCGAATATGACTATGACATTGATTATGTTAAAGGAAAAGAAAATTTGGTAGCAGACGCCCTCTCAAGAAACCCAGAAAGTAGAGAAAACACAGATAACTCTTCTCTAGTAAATGAGATAGGGATTCTGATAAAGTAATTGAAGAATATATGGAACAAGAAAACCATTGTGTGACAACAGTACATTCATCCAATGAAGCTCCGCTTTTAGGATTTCCTTACTCAGAGAAACCCCTTAATTATCATAAACACCAGATGATCATCAAAATCTCAGAAACCTCTCCAGTACCACTTTGTATCCGTGAGAAAATTTTTGACCATAACAGATATTTTATAAATTTAAGAAAAAAACATATGGATGAAGACCTACAGGAATTTGTAGCTAATCTCGTTAATGGAGTGACCTATCATATGTTTTTTCCAAACAAAGAAGATGAACAATTTTTTATAAGAAACATGCAAAATAAAATTGAAAATTTAAACTCTAAATTACTAATTTGTTCTGCAAAATTAACGGATGTAACACTGGAAAAAGAGAGACAAGATAAAATGAACTACCATCATGTATACAAAACAGGGCATCGTGGGATAACAACCACTATTGAATCTTTAAAAAGAATTATTATTGGCCAAATCTCATAAATGACGTAACCAATTATATTAATAACTGTAATATTTGTCAAAAGGCTAAATACGAAAGAAATCCAAATAAATTTGAGTTTCAACCGATACCTATTGGATCCAAGCCTTTTGAAAGAGTTCATTTAGACACTCTGTCAATTTCGAAAGAAAAATTTTTGACCATAATTGATACTTTTTCGAAATTTGCTCAAGCATATGCTATTGGAGGTTTAAACTCAGTAAATATACTTGACGCGTTTTTAATTTTTATATCACATTACGGTATACCTGACACAATTATTTGTGATAACGGAACCGAATTTAGTAATCAAGCTTTTCAAAACTTTTGCAAAATTCATAAAATAAATATACATTACACTACACCAAAAATCCAAATTCAAACAGCTACATTGAGCGATTTCATTCTACGTTATTAGAGCGAGTTCGTACTCAAATGCAGCAACAGTCAAGCGACTCATTAAACAATTTGATTCAATATTCACTTCTTTATTATAATAATGCAATTCATTCTAGTACAAATTTTACCCCTTTCGAAATAATATCAGGACATTTTACTTCTAAAAGCCCATTTGATATTCAAGAAAATGATATAATTTCTAAATATGTTCAAGATCACAAAAACAAAATGTCGGAAATGTATAAAAATTTACATTCAAAATTTCAAGAAAAAAAGGAACAAGACACACAAAAGGTTAATCTAACTCGTGATAAGCCTTTTACTATCACAAAAGATGACCAAATTTTTCATAAAGAAGAAACAAGGGATAAATTAGCCCCTAAGTTTTCTAAGATAACACCAATCGCTCAAACTA
The DNA here is from genome assembly GCA_014170235.1 of Listronotus bonariensis. NCBI lineage: Eukaryota > Metazoa > Arthropoda > Insecta > Coleoptera > Curculionidae > Listronotus > Listronotus bonariensis. The sequence goes on from JACEGR010000409.1 coordinate 6,058, forward strand.
AGAATAAAGTTAAAACTGAAACATCAAAATATTCTAAACATAATTTGAAAAGGCGTAAGAAACGCTAATTCTTTTTTTTTGTTTGTTTCAGATGCACCTACTATCATATTTCTCATTTATTCTTTTATTTACGTTTTGTTTTGGCACAATCCAAAAACTTTTTAATCCAATTCTCCCAGTTAAACTACATACTTCAAAAATTATATCAAGCAAACACACTTTTGTAACATATTTAAATTATTTGGAGTTACAAGAAATGCAATCCAATTTAAAGCAGCAAATAAAATTTATTGCTGAAAGAAAAAATTGCAGTGATCAATCTCTTAAATTAATTCAACAAGCTTATGCTTTGCTAAATAATAATGATCACCTGTTAAAAACAATTATACCTTCTTTAAGACAAAAACGTGGATTAATTAATTTGGGAGGTAAAGTTTCTAAATGGCTTTTTGGTACTCTTGATGCCGAAGATGGCGATAGAATCAATAAAATACTAAAATTTCTTAATAAAAACGACCACCTTCTTCAAGATAAAATTAATGACCAAATTCATCTTGCTAAAGAAATAATAACTAGTTCCAATAAAAGTTTTTCTCAAATTAAAGTTAACATTGATGCAACTATGCAACTTCTTAATAATTTGCAAGAAAGCATAAATGAAATAAATGCTTTGGGACTTATCATTAACACGCTAAATAATTTAAGTTTAAAGTTGACACAAATTGTTAACGCTATTACTTTTGCTAATTTAAATAAAATACATCCTTTATTTCTCTCTATAGAAAATTTGCAGTTTATTATTGATAAAATGAGCTCTCTTTATTCAACAGAACAGCTAGTAAAATTTTCAAATCAACATAGTTACTATCAACTTTTAGGAATTCAGTTAATATATGAAAAAGAAAAAATAATATTTCTTATCCATTTTCCTATTCTAAAACCAGAAACCTTTACTAGTTATTTCCTTTATCCTGTACTAGTCCAAAACAAAATTATATTACCAATCAAATCATACCTTTACCTAAATGAGAAAAATGGTCTATATCAATATGGAACTAAACTCTGTGAAGAAATAGAAAACACGTATTACTGTAACAACCACCTCCAGATCCAAGACGACTGTGTAGTCAATGTTATTCTACACAACCAAGCTGAAAATTGTACTGCTCTAGACGTTCATCTTGAAGAAGCCATTGCCAACCAAGTTACCCCCGATAATGTCTTGTTCACCACGCCAAAAGACACAATTATTACTGAAAACTGTGCAATTGAAAAACACCATGAGTTACAACCTGGTAGCTACCTCATTACAATACCTGAAAAGTGTAGTTTCCAAATAAATAAAGAAACCTATTCACATGAAGAAACCATTCTTCCAACTTCAATAATTATCCAGTTACCTGCATTGAACCTGTCAGCAATACCGCAGTATTCAACCAAAATGATGTTGAAGAGTATTAATTTGGACACTATCCAGAGCCTTACCAATAAAATTAATTCACAACACGAATTAATTCTGCCAACCGAGCCAAAAGAAAATCCTTCGTCTACATGGGTATTTATTTGTATCAGCATTCTGGTCTGTGTCATATGTTTTGGATGCATCAAATGTTACTATCGTTTATGCTACCCTTATCCACTGATACCAATGTGTTACAACAGAAGAAACTCTCCAGCCCACCAAAGTGATGGTCAGCCCAGCCTGCCAAACCAACCCTAGGCTTCCATTTCAGCCGGGAGGAATTATATTTGTGCCAACCAATTATGCTTGTGCCATCCTGTAAACCAAATGTAATAGAGACAGTAAGCGTAGGTGTAAGAGATAAATCTCGGTGTATTGCTTATTATTATTATTTCTCGAATTTTATCATATTATATTTCGCATAGTATTTTTATACCGTAAATTATCTTAACGATAATCTCTGGTAAATTATGTATTAGTTATTTTCTCGTAGTTTATCTATTATTTTATGATGACTACTAATTGTACCGTATTTTATCTTAAGGTAACATATATTGTATTACCTAGAAATATTATAAATGTAAGTATTTCTTCAATATGTAGTTAGTTAGGTTGCCAGCGTTTGCTTTGAATAAATCGGTTATTCAAGTATATCGAGTAATCTCTAACTCACCAAACCCAAAAGTTGTTTGCTTCTACGAACCACAGGCTGCTGGAAGCAAAAACGTCACTAACGGAAAGTCTTCCAAAAGAGAAGCGCAACGTTGTTGCTGGTATTTCAGTATTGTGCTTCGTGTGGTTTGGGTAGGGGTAGGTTTTTCTTGGCGTATTATTTTTACGGACCCATTTGACTGATTCCAAAATGGCGCGTGTAAAAATCTTAATTTATTTAAAAACCAAATATTTTATTTCGTTTTTCTATGTTTTTGGTTTGGTTTAGCGTTATGCAGTTTTATAATGGCCTACAAACGTACTTTTACAAACAAAGTGTTATAGAAGCTTTTAAAGGTAAGCATTAAAATAGATTTGCAACTGCTTAATTAATATTTGTAATTATTTATTCTTTTATTTTTTTCGATTAAAAAAATACTCACTTGTTCTAGAGGCAGTTACTGACATAAACCCTTCAAAGGGAGCAAGAAAATATCGTTTTTATTTATTTATGAATCAACAAACTTTCGAGACCGCGAAGTGAATGTGTGTGCTGGGCGAACCTTTTCCTGTTCCGTGGCTGGGCAGGGTAAGCCCATGGTAAAGACGATGTAAAGTGAATGTCCAGAAATTAAAGCAGGTTCAATAGGTTTTGCGGACACAAGTTTTTAAAATTTTAAATGTTCAGTCATAAATGGCAATTATTTAACAGTTATATTTTTGCAAAACGTGAATATTTCGCTTTTTTATGTGCTATTTGGAATGCCTATTTTATAATAAAAATTTCGGAAACTGCTCAAATTTTGTCAAGCAAAACGTAATGAACCCACTTTAATTTCTAGACATTTACTTTACCATGGTTTTACCCCGCCCAGCCACGGAAGAGGAAATGGTTCGCCCAGTAACCCAATTTTAATCGCAAAAATAAAAGAATAAATAATTACCATTATTAATGAGGAAGTTGCAAATCCTTTTAATGCTTAGTTTTAAGAGCTTTTATAGCACCTTTGATTAAAGCCCCATTCCGTTAAAGTACGTTTGTTGGCCATTATTAAACTGCACAACGCTAAAACAAACCACAAACATAAAAAAACGGAATAAAAATATTTGGTTTTTAAAAAATATATTTTTACTCGTTTATCAGTCAAATGGCGTTGGTAAAAATAATAAGCCAAAAAACCTACCTCATCCACTTATCACACTTATCTCGTAATACATACCTATACATACAAATTTATAGATTTTAATTCCTAATACTTCTCCATATACTCCCTTGACCATATATATTTTATAAATTTAATTTGCTACAGGAACTAGAGCTTATTTGCTGAAGCAACTAAAGCCATATACTACAATAACTAGAGGCTTATACAGGGTGTCTCGAAGGTAAGGTCAAAAATGGTAGAAGTGATAGATGAGCCAAAATAATGTTAGTACTTCATATGAAAAAAATTCTATCGCGCTTTCTTAGGAATTTTTGACGTTTAAAGTCAGAACAAAAAAAAGAAGTATTTCATTTTATAACTTTTAAACGGTTGCCCCAATAATAATTATATTTGGGCATTTAAATAAACTCATACCAGTGTTTTTTTCCAGAGGCAAATGATAGCGCAGCAATTCATAATTATACAGGGTAAGACGAATTTTTTCGTTTGTTATATGCATATTTTACAGAGATTAAAAATTTGACATTTTGGCCTTGACCGTTTAATTCCTTCATCATTTTTGTAACAAAAAAGGTATACCTTATGTAAATCGATATCTTGGACCATTCTTCATAAAATCGTATTTTAAAACCAGACATACCTCTATTTTGTATATAACAAAAAATCAATTTTTAAGGAAAATATTAAAATGTGGTTAAAAATGGTGTTTAAAGGACTTTGAAACTTTATAACACAAATAAAGACTGTTTTTTAAAAATTTTACCATATTTTAATAATTTTCTCAAAAATTTGATTTTTTATTACATACAAAATGGGGTATGTCTGGATTTAAAATGCGTTTATATGAAAAACGGTTCACGGTATCAATTTAAATAAAGTATACCTTTTTTGTACAAAACTGATAGAGAAATTATACGGTCAAACCAAAATGTAATTTTACCTCTGTAAGAAATGCATTAAATAAACGAAAAAATTCGTCTCACCCTGTATAATTATGACTCACGGCGCATCATTTGCCTATGGAAAAAAGCATTGGTACGAGTTAATTTAACTGCCTAAATATCGTTATTATTGTGGCAACCGTTCAAAAGTTATTAATGAAATACTATTTTTTATATTCTAACTTTAAACCTCATAACTCCCTAAGGAAGCGCGATAGAACTTCTTTTTATATGAAGTACTAACATTATTTTGGCTCACTCTACCACCCCTATAATTTTTGACCTCACCTTTCCGGACACCCTGTATATTCCAGCAAGCTACATTTTTTGCTACTTTAATTAAAGCTTAGGTATTACCATAATGTTGATATAGTAATACTGATAATAAGATTGAATATCAGTCACAACTAAGTCCATTGAGTAGTAAAAAGTAAATGACTTAATTACCATAATGTCATGGACTAACAGCGGTAACTAGACGACTTTAATAACCACACTACCAATGCCAAATAATGGTCGCTAACGTATCAGATATTTTTCGGTTATTAAGCTCAACTTAGTTATAGTAACTAATTTGGAAGTAGAAAGTCGACTTTAATTATGACATTAACTGATCTTATCTGTCCCCTATTTAACTGAGATAATTTAGTTATGATTATTAAAACTTTAATTATGGTTGCTAGAAATTTCTCTCAGTGTACAAGCTAGAAAAAAACTTTAAAAAAATTACGTTTTTGTAACGCTAATTTTATTGACAGTATTGGTAAATATACTAAGTGTGTGTAAGTGTGTTTTGACCAGTTCAGACTTGCTACTAAATTCTTCAATAAAAATGCACTATACGTAAATTCTTTAGGATTTTTAGAATAAGTATCTAAAATATTAAATAATTAATTTATGTTATCACGTTACCTGCCACTCCAAACTATTTTTAATTATTTAGAGCGGATATACTATTTTTTACTTTACTTTTTACCTTTAATAATTATATCGACATGCTAGTGATATAGTAAAGATCAGCAATACAATTAAATAGTCATGATTTCTAAAATACAGTAAGTTCCACTTAATTATTTAATAGTAAACACATTTTTAACACCATGTGCATATCTGTTAAAGATCAATGAAATTGTATGTGTTTTGCATAATTTCTTTAAGTAACTTTAAATTATAAATTTAAAGTTATTAAGTTATAAGGGATGAAAGGAAATAAAGGATAAAAGAAAGTACGGGTTATCTATAGACTGTCAACGGATGATGTTTACAAGAGGACAAACGGATAAAAAAATCAATTTTTTAGAAAAAGATTTTTCCAAAGAAAATTTTTGCTTGTATACAAAATGTGATTCACGAAGAGACAATGTTGATTTTGTATACAGGGTACAAAAACTTAAAAACATTATTTTTTTCCAAGAGTCAACTACCTTTATTTTTCATTTTTAGGCAAAATGTCGTTTAGAAAATTTATAAAGAATAGCATTTTAAATTACTTTATTTATTTTACAAAGCTTTATGAAATTGATTTTGCTGTTATCAAAAGTGAATTATTTTAAATTTTTATAATAAAATAGACTAAAAAACTGTCATAACTTTGCTTTTTAAATACCCGCCTCCCCACAAATTCATATACAACACAATTTTCCAACTGTAAAAGCATTTTCGCCAAATTATGGAGGAAATTTTATATTATTTTTATTTATTGATAATAAATTTAATCTAAAGAAATTTTCCAAATAACATTTTACCTAAAAATTAAAAAAGGGTGTTTACTCTTAGAGAAAAATCACGCTTTTTAAGTTTTGCGCACCCTGTATACAAAATCACAAGCAGAAATTTTTATAAAGAATAATTTTTTTGCCGAAAAACAATTTTTTTATTTATTTGTCCTATTGTAAACCTCATCCGTGGACAGTCTGTATAATGTATGGAAAAATATTTCAGCCCATTTTATATTTTATTACATACTAATCACGTTACTTAGTTATCTACTACACAAGGACACCTTAATTGACTTACGTGTTGCAAAAGTATTGCTTTGGGAGATTTGTGGTTCAGGAACATTTACATTTATGTACATTAGATGGGCCAGGTAATGTTACATTAACTAAAAGGAAAGACATTTTAATTGCATAATCATTTTACAAATATGTATTAGGTATAAATATACAGGGTAGCCATATAATAATGAAACAATTTTGGGCACTCGTGTTATTTAAGGAAAAACGCTTGGACACATTAATATTTAATTTTAAAGGGGAACATTTTTGCCCCTTTTACCACCCCCATCTGCAAACCTCTAGCAGGGGTGGCACTCGCCCCCATAGCCAGAATGATTATTATTTTATTTTGAACATTATATAACTCTTATCATATCCCCTTAGTTTAAAGTAGCTTGCTCTTTCAAATAATTTAATATTATACATTAAAAAAATTAAAATCAAAATTTTGACACGGTGTCATATCAACGGGAAAAATAGCAGAAAATTTAAACTTGCCAGTGGTAATTGGGGTCGAGACACCTTCAACATCAGGTGTCGCTCTGATACCTCTTTCTACTTAAGGTTTGGGTCTCATTTCTGCTAGAGGGTTGCAGTTCAGGAGAGAAAAGTGGCAAAGAAATGTTTCTCTCTAAAATCAAAAATTGCCATGCAAGTCCAAACGTTTTTCCTTAAATGACCTGGAGTGTAAAAATAAGCTGTGTTTCGTTTTAAATGGCCACCCTGTTTATAATTTTATTATAGCAAGATTTATTTGAAAAATGTAAACAAAAAAATATAAAAATAAATAAAATAGTTCTGGTTCAACTTATGCCATAGTTAAATGACAATTTTTTGCTACGATCTGCAGTTCTAAGCAAATCTTAGTTAGCAAATCAAGTTAACATGATGTATATACTTACCATTGTTGTTATTAAAGAATCTTGGGTGTCAAAATTAGTTTTCGATGACTTCGGTGTAGCAACTAATGAAACATTTTTCTTATTATACCTGAAATATTACATAAAAAGAATAAACCGAAATGACAAATTTACTCTGTTTTAACAATAAATGTAAAAAAATACAACATGATTATAAAATTTGTTTATCAACCAAATTTAATTTAATATATCAGTGTAATTACCCATACATGAATTTATTATTATTATTTAATGTAATTTATTAGGCAACATAATACAATACATATATATGCTCCTAATGGGCCATCGACCTAGGTCCTTCAGCCCTTGGGGTGTAACATATTTTTAACAGGTAAACATCACATGAACACAGATTAAAAAAAAAAAAAAAAACTTATATGAAATATTAAAGAAATGGAGAAAAAAGTCAATAATCAATCACTCATTGCAAGTAGGGCCTCTGCCAAAGTAAAGGCTGGATATTTTCTAGCTGGTCTTTGGTTTTGGTCTCTCTCGATACATAATTCCTGTATCATCGTAAGTGTTTTTCTCTTTCTTGCAAACCTAGACGTCAATGTGGTAAGTCTTTCTGTTATTGGTTCGATATTAGTAGCATCATATAACATCTGGTTGGATGGGTTATGCAGGGGTTATTTGGGTGACGCATTTTAGTAATACTTCTTAGGGCTGTTGTTTCTGCTGTTTCTAAATTTTTCAAAGCTGTTCTTCTGCAATTAATGTACATTGGGTGCATATATTCTAGCAGAGGTCTGCACACTGCTTTGTATATGTGAGCTGCGGTTTTTCGTGAAATGCCTCTATTTTTATATGTTAAACCTCTAAAGTGCCTGGCCCTCTGAATACACTTATGTTTAACAGTTTTGGAGTGTGAATTAAAATTCATTTTATTATCAATTTCTACACCTAGATATTTAACTGCAGGTTTAGGATTTATAATTTGGTTATTAAGAGTTATTCTCGGAGACTGGTTGTTGCAATTATGATTAAAAAATATTAGTTGACACTTTCCTGGATTTGCCTTAAGTCGCCAAGTCCGAAACCATTTTGATGTTCCATTAACAAGCTGTTGCAGTGCTTCTCGTGTTGTCTGCATCGAAGAATTGTGAGAAATAAGGGCTGTATCATCTGCAAACTGTAGTATATAGCTGCTGTTGGAAACTTGTCTATTTTGGTCAGCGAATATGTCATAACAGAACAGGTTATATAACAGAGGGGAGAGTGGTGACCCTTGAGGAACTCCTTGTTCTGGATAGAATGGTTGAGAAATTCTACTGTTTATTCTGATTTTTAATGTTCGCTGGGAAAGAAATTCTTTGATCAGGAATATTAAATTTTGGGGCAATGCATTAAGTGAAGTTTGTACAAAATCCCCTTATGCCATACACTGTCAAAAGCCTTGTTAATGTCCAGTAGTACCGCGGCACTGTGTTGTCCTTTTAGTTTTGCTGTCTGTACATTTGATATAAATATAGTGAGCGGATGCAAAGTAGCTGCCTCTTCTGTGAAGCCAAACTGAAATGATGGAATATTCGCTTGTAAAGCTTCTTGAAGCATTATTCGGATTATTATTTCGAAGTTTTTACCTATTACTGGTAACATCGTAATTGGCCTATAGCTTGATGGTCTGCTTAAATCCGTGTTGGGTTTAGCAATGGTGATTATAATGCCTTGCTTCCAGTAGGTCGAAAAGTAAGATTTTTTAGACAGAAATTATATATTTTGATTATATAACGATGGATATCTATATGAAGTTTTCTTAAAACATTCTTGGAAACATAGTCAATTCCAGGTGCTGTGCTTTTGCCCATATTCAATACGTGGAGATATTTTTCCTCTGAGATAAATTGTTCTTCAGAATCGCATGGGGGAGTTTGAAAGAATTCCTCATACCATCTGTTAACTTGGTTATAGATGTCTCTGTCAAAAGTCGGGTCGTTATCCTCTTTAAATGCTTTTTAAAGTGTCTTGCAAATAGTTCTGCCTTTTCTGCCTCGTCCTCTACTGCTTGGTCATTGTCATCAATTAAATCGGGGATTTGGTACTTCGTTTTATATTTTGACAGTTTTTGAATCTGTTGCCAGTAGGTTTTTCCTTGTTGTCTATTAATATCGTTACAGGTCTGTAACCATCTATGTTCCCTATACTGTGTAATTAATTGTTGTATATTTTTATTATATGAATTTATACTCCTTTTAAGAGTTGGGTTGTGGTTGTTTTGATATTCCCTTAGCATTTTTCTTTTATGTTTTATTAAATTTACAATAAATGGCGGAAGTTGGTGAAAAAAGTGTCTAGTTTTATATTTTGGTGAAAATTGTTCTATGGCATCCGACAGTGTGTTGTTAAATTCTTCAATTGTGCTATCATTGATATGTTGGTTCTTGTTGATAAATAATCTCATATGGTCAGTTACTTTAGCTACATCACATTTGTCATAGGCAATTTGTGTGTTGTCTGACGTACAGGTAATTTTTGTTTGCATATCAATATCAATTTGTAACGCTAGGTGATCAGATCCTAGATCAGCAGTAGGCTGAATGTTAATTATATTTTTCTCCAAATTTCTTGTATAAAATATTAGGTCTGGGGTGCTGTCTGGATTATTGGACATTAGAAATGTGGGAGGTGTAGAAGCCTTTTTGAACACAGAATTTTTAATAAAATTGTTAATTTGCAAGTTTTTCGTCTATTTTTACCTGGGTTGAAATCTCCTATAATGATACAATATTTGAATAGTGTAGCTTTTGTAAAAATATTTTCCTCAATTTCTGTAGCTGCTGGGTGTATATAAACCAAAATAATATGTAAGCGATCGTCAAGAAATGGTACAGAAAAATGTGTTGCTTCACTTAACTGATTATTCACTCTTGGGGGTTTTCCTTTCTCATCTTTAAATTTGGATCCACTTGAATAAGGCTACCACCTCTTGTGTTTATTAGTTCATTACCATTACGTTGTAGTATTGTCCAGTTTTTATAGGCGGTGTTACTGCGCTGGTTAGTTTTTGATTCAACAAAAAGTGTACAGTTGATGTTGTTTTGTTCGATATAATAGTTGATAAGATGTTTCTTTGGACAGTAACTGTTTATACTGGCATATATAATTTTAAGCATCATTAATCAATGCTGGCACTACTTCTCCTTGTCTGGTTTCGGTGGGCGAAGTTGAGTTTGGATCATTTAAATCAAACATAAATATACATGAAAATATTCTGGAAAATTACATGAAAATACTCCGTAATTTAATAAATTAAAACACTGAGAAATACTTACTTGTGGTAAATATTCTGTAGGATCATCCTCTTTTTCGTGACCCTCTCTTTGTTTCTGCTAGGTGCTAGCTTCACAAAAATGCCTGTCACATACTACAAATGTTTTACAAACTTGCTGAAAGGTTTTTGTTTTTGAAATTAGGATCTCCAACTTGATTAAGCTTCAGAACGTTTTGTCACGTTTTGGAAAAGTATGTCTTTTTACTAGTTGTATTCTGACAATAAGGCACTACATAACATTCACATTATTGTTTTCTAACAAAATTAACTATTTTTAATAAAAAACACACTTAAAACACAAAATATATCAGTAACGCAAAAACTGCGGCAACTACAAAAGAATAACCTAACCTTTTGTATTTTGTGGAATAACCCACGCCCTGCAAAAAACCTAGAAGTGTCTGGTTCATCTGCGTTGACCGAAAAAATGTGTATGCAATTATTGAAACAGTTAGCGCCCTCCCTTGGGTATGCTCCTAACTAAAATTATAGTGTAAGGTCTTGGCTACGATACCAAGCAGAAGCGGCCAGCGGAGTGTCCAATACGGTACTGGCCAGTACTGGCTACGGTATTTTGTAGTAAACAGCGTTTTAAAACCAGTTTACCTACATTAGTAACGCTCCGCTAATATTGTTTGTTGTTCAAGTGGCAAGCGGCAGGGCTTTTCTGCTTACCTATATTGCAACAACGTGATTTAAGTATTCATTTTTTTATGCTAATATAAAGATAAAAGGCAGCGCTCTCACACATGAAAATCATCGCGCATCTCTAGTTCGAACCACTTTCCAAAGCAGTCTTTCCATTCCAATTGAGACACTGCAAAAAATGGTTTTTGAATTTATTAACAGCTTTTTCTGCCCATGTAAGTCGTTCTAAACGCAACTTATTCTTGATGGTCTGAAACAAGAGGGTCATTTGGGGTAAAAATCAGGACTTTCGATTTTACGAGCTGTCAAATAGTTGGTTGTGACATGAGATTTGTGACAGCTAGCATCGTAGCATGATGGAACTAATACCTAAGGTTGCCTTAAGCTGAATTTATAGATTGACGTTTCTGTTTCCGTTTGTCATTTGACGTTTCGGTTTTTATTATGGTATATGGAAACGGTAAACAGAAAATATAAATTGACAAATGGAAAGTTGTTGTTTCATCTTCTAACTGAAAACGTCAAACGGAAACAGAAACGTCAATCTAAAAATACAGCCTTAATCTCACGGTATGTCACGTAACGATCTTAAAATATTAGTTTCTGCACAACATCAAGGTTTTGGGTACAACAACTTATTTTTGCTGTCTTGTTAATTTTCGTTGAAAATTGTCAAAAATCATGGAACGAATAATGTTCACGATTTAACTCTATTTTTTTGCCGTGATACTTTTTTTAAATAACTGTAAAAAGTAATCGCGGTTAAATAACCAAAAGTTTTGAATGAGGTTATGTTCAAGAATTTTCAACTTTTCAGCGAAAATGTAAGATTACGTCTGACAACACTCAGTGTTGCCAAGGCTTAAAGTATAGTAGTGACCCTCGCAGAGTGCATTTTTAATGGCCCCCTATTCAAATTTTTTTATGAATCAATAATTTAACATTAGGAAAAATAAAAATGATGCGTTAATACTATTTTTAAAAGTAAAATACACATAAATATGTCAAGATAGCTAGGCGCGAGGCAATGGCAAATGTACTGTATATAATATCCAGTTGCGTAGCTACCTTGGGTGGCACCCGGGGCGGAAAATAGACTTTTTCAGTGGAAACGGGGCTGTAAATACTGTAATATTAACCTTTTGTAGCTGTTTTGACCCCCGCCCCCAGAAAGCAAATATATGTATAAAGGTATTTTTAAAAGGTCAATGCCCTTTTTTTGCTCTCTCTAAATTTGCTGCAGGGCAATTTGCGGAAGAAAGTAGTATTATGTATAAGCTTTGACAACTGTTACAGATACAGATAAATATGAAAAAAATATGTTTTTCTCACAACTTTTGTAAAAGTCATTTAAAATTGTGGTCATGCCCGGCTGTGGTTAAAACCAATGTCCAGTGAATTTGAAAATACCATATTTACAATCAGTTTGTTTAAAAAGTAAAAACAGTCAATATTTTTTGAATATCTTTTAAAAACAAAACAGTTTAAATTCCTATAAATATTTATTGCATGCCTATATTAAATAATATCGCACGCCTCTGAAAGGACCTCGCATTTTCAAATGGACTATAGTATACTTAACACAACAATTAATAGTTTGTAACATTACAAATGTAAAAACGGACTAAATTCACACGAGTGGGACTATTGTTGCACGAGCCGTCAGCTGAACGCGACAAACCTACAAGTGTAAAGAAGTCATTTTCACACAAGTGATATAGGTATACTATTTTTTCTACGGCCACAAATTATTTAACAAAAACTAAATTTTAAGTTTGTCTGTATTGACAGAAAAAATAATAAAACAATTACACACTTTGCAACACAAGGGTGAATCCCAATGGTATATTATACTATTTAACAATATTTTTATATTGAAATTTACCTACCTAGTAGCTTTATATTACTTCCATCATTTTAGTATTTATTAAGGGTTTCACCTAAAAAATATTGCATGGTTTTTTTAATATAATTCCAATTAACAGCCCCATAACTCTCTTATTTTAAACTAGCTTTGGCCCGCGGCTTAATCTAACCAGATTTAGATTTAACCCAAACTAACCAAAACTAACCAGAACCAACCAAAACTGCCCAAAACAATTCCCCTTTCCCTATACCAGCCAGCAATGTAAGGGCAAAAAAATGTGTTTGTTTACGACTTTATAGTAGAAATATTAAAATTATCAGTGGTTTTCTAATATATTAAGCATAGCATTATCCATAAAATGTTTCTCTTGAATCACTCTCTCTACCTAAAAAAACTGCATTAAAATCCGTTGAGGAGTTCTAGAGATTTAAGCATACATACATAAAAACAGACGCGGGAAGCGATTTTGCTTTATACTATGTAGTGATAACACTATGACAGCTGTTTTTTGTTCTGGTTCGTAAGATGACGTAAGGCATGTTTACAATTTTTTAGAAAGACATCATACCATACAGGGTGTCCGCTAATTAATCGTACACAGAAAAACCATAGATTCCTTAAGCAAAAATACTAAGATTTAACCAAACATCCCCATATCCAAAAGTTAAATATAAGGAAGATACAGGGTGTTAAACTAAAAAAAATATTTTAATTTTATTTTTATTGGTTTTTGATACGTTTTGAATATTTTAATAAAACTAGGTATCTAGAAGCTTTCTGACAGGGGCTATTCATATATGGTAATAATTTTAATGTGAAAACTGGAGGACCCTACCTACACTATTTTATTTTTTTTAAACGCCCCACTTTTTTGTGCTTTTCTGTATGTAGCATCAGTTAACCAGTAAACTCTTCTATGCTTCCTACACAAAAAGGGTATACTTTGTAAGAATGACTCTGAGCAACCGTTTACAAAATATTTGTTGTTAAGTGGTTCAGTGCACACAAAAAGTATATAAAAGAATGCATTTAAATGAGGCAGTTGTAGTTACGGCTAAAACGCTGTTTTTAAAGGCATTTTTTGTTGCACTAAACAATTTTAACGCAAATATCTCGCAAACTGTGTGTTAGAGCGATTCTTACAAGGTATATTTTTTTAAGTAGAAAGCATAGGAGAGTTCAATGGTGCATAGTAGCATGCAAGGTAGCACAAAAAGTTGTCCTTTAGTTTAAACATAAAAATGTATATCATATATGAATAGCCCATGTCAAAAAAATAAGAAATTCGGAATTTTATTCAAAACGTAATAAAAATTATTGAAATAATTTATTTCATTTTTTTACTTGGACACCCTGTTTCTTTCTTACTGTTAACTTTTGGATATAGGTATGTTTGGTTAAATCTTATTATATTAGCATAAGGAATCTGTGGTTTTTCTGTGTACCATTAGTTAGGGAACCCTGTATATCACACCAGTGTTTTAAAGTATTTTGCAACACTACTGTAATATACGGCATTTTCTATGAATAAAAACAATGTCCATTTGCTATTTCCACATGTGACCGTCGAAAACTATTTTTTTAATTTAGCTTTATTTTAGGTTTGTTGGTTTTTGAGATTTGTCATCAATTTTAAAAACATTGTTTATAATAGGTACCACAAAAAAATTAAATAATTGAAAATATTTTATATTAATATTTAAAAATTACAATTTACTTTTACAATTTAATAACCATAAAATACAGTATTAACCCAAAATGACACCAGTCAACCCATCAATTACCTGACTTTTGTTTTAACTTCATTCTTTAATATAGGTATTTTGTTTTCTTTAAATTTATATTCTGTATGCTCATAAAATGGTTTTAAATCGTATTCTTAGGGTCGAATTGGATCATACCTTACCTGAATTGGTCCATTTTCCTAACTTTTCCTGTCATTTTAAGTCTGGTCGAAACCGGGCGAAATATCCCTTTAACGCTGGCACGTGACTTAACTGTAAATAGAGTTTTATTACTTAGAAAAATATTCTTTGTATGACCACTGCAGTCTGGCTCTACTTTTAAAACAGAACAGAAACAACATATTCAATAAAGATAATAGAATATAATATATTTATTTTATAAATGTTGAAGATAATATAAGTTTTAATAATAGACATAGGTATATTTTGATGATGCATAAAACTCTACTAAAATCTTATAACTCTCAGGCTTGGAAGAAGTAAATTTTAAAAGTTTGAAACAGTTCTGTTTAAATTTTATGCTTAAGAAGTTTTTGACATTATACATTTTTTAAAAAGTTAAACAAACAGATTAATGGAACTGCAGTCAATAAAATGCCTGGGTAGTTTTATCAATAATATTCTTAATTGACTTTAGATTTTTGTTTAACGAGTTATTCACTTCTACACATCCACTTTTTTTAATGTAAAATATTCTATCTTTTACCGTATGCTTAAACAAATTTTAAAACATGTTTAAGACTTAACAGCGACAAAGACGCAATTTTTGCATGCTTTGACAGCACGTAGGCATATTAGCGTGTCCGATCTTAACAATATTTTTGTTTGTTGTTTACAGTGTGTGATTCATATTGTGATTGTGTTTGGTTTTTACATGTCAAGATATTTTTGGACCAAAGGTGGATTTGTTTAATAAAAAGAATATTTGCTAAAAGATTACACAGGAAAAGCTTGGAATGAAATAGTAAAAGAAGTCAACCTGTCATATAGGAAACTATTGTCTGTAAAATATTGTTCGGTAAAATTCAGACTTTTGCGTACTTGTCTTAGAGGGCTTTTTGTCACTGTGGAATAATCCAAAGGGGTAGTTTTTCCACATATGATTTCATTGGCTGGGAAAATTGTAAAACTTGACCATTAAACGTATGTTCATCTCTGAACGTTTGTCACCACTTCAAACACGAATATCGCATCAGCTATTTTAAAGGTATATCGGCCAGTAATGCAATAACAAAACAAGCAGTATTAGTCACCCAATCCGTTAACATGCCGGTATTCGCCTTAGTCTGTCTCCGTTCTTTGCACTGCCTGTACACATATTTTGTATATTTGACGGGCTGATCCTGTATATGCGTACATACTGTCGAAAGCTCGTCGAGTCTTGGTCTCGTTGCTGTTTCACCGACCCATGTGCGGAGTGACCTACTTGTTCTACAGGCAATTTTGCAAGTATAATTGCACGCAAAGTATAATATGTGACAGGTTTCAACATTAAAAAAATAAACACAATAATAACAACACTAAATAAAAACTTACACTAAAACTAATATATTATTAAACCAGCACAGAATGTAACTCATTAAAATAAGTATTCCGAGAGAGTTGCACACTACACTTTGTCTACTACTATAAATATATATTGTGGATTTATATCAATATATTATAATAAATTTAATGTTCCCGATTTTTGACCAAATATTTATCAGCCATAAGCGATATTAAAGCCTACTGCAAATTTTTTATCGAATGTGATTGATTTTATTATGATTTAATTTTACAAACCTGTAAGACATTTTTATACTCATATGTAACTTAAAACTAGTGACCTTGGCTAAAAGTCATATTTAGAAAACGAGGTTTTCCAAAACATAATATACAAATTATCGTATTTTTCCAAATTTAAATTTTTAGAGAAAACGAAGTTTGCAGAACATTTGAACTGCCTAACAATGAACATCAGTTTTATGGATATTGTATTGTCGTCTAGACCTTTTTAAACGCTGTGTTTTTAAAGCTAAAAAAGATAGGTTATGGGTATATTATAGGTTTTATATCTAGAATGGTTTGTGATTTAAATAGTTATTTTAGAAAAAGAGTTATATTTGAGATTTTTCGAAGGACTTTTGAGTGTTACATAATTACTGGAAACGGTATTGTTACCTACCTTGTTCAAATGTAGTCGCTTCCAGTATACGTCTTCTTTGATAGTTCAGGGAGAAAAGTTATCTTTTTCACTCAGACCTAGACTCGAAAAACCTAAAATAAGACGTGACCGAAAACGGGTAAGAGAGAAGATTCGAACAACAAATAAAGCGTAAACAGATTTCACCTGAATGATTGATAGGACTTGCTTCCTTTCCAGTGGTAAAAACGCAAAAATTAAAAAAAGAGTCCCTAACGCAAATACATGTTTTAAGACTAGAGACATGTAGCAATTATATGTAGCATACGATAATACTATTGAGAATGTATATAAATGAACATAATTAAAATTTTAAAAAATAATAAAGAAATAGTATTACAATGGCCAGTAAAGGTAAAGTCTTTCAAATTGTTGTGATGTTTATTTGTTTTTCCATAAAACTGCATATTGTGTGGTCGTTTGGACATTTTTAAACGCCGTTTCCTCTAAAATCAAAAAGTTAGGTTATGGATGTATATAAGCTATTATCAGAGTGTTAAAAAAATTTGTAAATTATTAATAAAATTATATACCAGCATATATCTGAGTACAAGCCGGTTTCAAGAAAATATTTAAAACTTCACAAAATACCCGACTTTGTTTTTAAGGTGAAAGGCATTAAGCAAATTCTTTCTTAACACTAAAAAATCGTTGAAATTGGACGGCATACCAGCAGTCGGTAAAAATATGCTCCCAAACCATAGACAACAATGAGACGAGCAACTAAATGTAAATAAATTATCCGAGAGAGAGATAGCTGCTGGGCCTTCCTTGTCTGTCTTCAGGGAAGGTAAACGCAGATGGCGCGTAAGTCGACATTATCGTTTGCCCGCCAAATTCAAATTATATAGCTGTGCTATTTTTGCCCTTAATGTTAGGTACTTGTTTTTGTTTCCTATTAATATAAAATATTGGGGTTTAGTTCAATAATTACACACACCTTATTAAAAATGTCATTTATTTGGTTTTTATAAAGATTTTTTCTTACAGATAACCATGTCAATATTACCTTCAATTATCTGTTGAAAAGCACAAATTTAATATATACACTGTGATCACTAATAAAAGTCAATATTCAAAGTCTAATTAAAGGTAAAAAACCACGAAACACACAATAAATTACAGAAAATGTAAACAAACTGTCCAAACAAATCGGCCATTGAAAAACATCAAACACAAATATCGATTAACATTTCGGCGCGTGACTGCCTGCGGCAACGTTTGTTAAGTTAAAAATATTCGATTCATGGTATATTTTCTTTCTCTTAATTAGATGTGAGCCAAAAAGGACATTAAAGTTTACATGCAGAAATTGTAAACAACTTGGCAACCAGGGCAAAGCGATGATTGCTCCATCTACGATAGCCTGCCATGATAAAAGACAAAGACATATTTATTGGAACTTGCGTTAAACCAGAAAGAGATAAATACAATGGACAAATTGTTAGGACCAGTTACTCGTCTCATTGTTGTCTCTGCCCAAACTTGCACCTATTTTAACTCGGCTTTTTTAAATTTCTTTTAAGGAAGGTATTTTCCAAACAGCTGAAAAGCTGCACGATTTTAACTCGCAATGTATCTGAAAAACAAAAAAATTGCACGACAGGCAGTATCAATTTGCTCAAGGAGATCTACAACTGATCTTCTTTTTTCGTCTCACACAAATAAAAAAAGTCCCTTTAGTTTTAAATTTATATTTAACTAATTAGTCAGTAAAGAGGGTCCAGCTGAATGACACGAAAAGCAGAAATTCTTTCTCTTAACTGTCGAAAAGGGGATATCTCTTTTTCATATAGCATTACGACAGTAGGAATTTATTTTCATTTATCTTCTATATTTTAATTTGTAAGATACCAACGTTGATAAAACTATTAATAGAATGAAATTTTTTATTACCGTGTACATGCGAGTACTCATTTACAACTGACACAAAACCTTAGGCTCCGGTATACTTTTTTTTTAATTCACATTATAATCGCCAGAGATAAATGTTGGTGAGGTTAGTCGAATATTATCGATCAGTAAAACTTGTTTTACGTTATATAAGAATTAGTTAACATCGCAGGCTGGTCTTTATAAGCACTTACAATAAAAGTAAAGGATTTTTAGTTTATTTTTGGTACTACAGCTTCAAAAGTTCCTTTTTTAGATCATAGCTTCTTACAATATTGCAGTATACTTGTATATATCTTCTCAAGATTATTGCTATTTCTTTTCCATGAAACTCAGTTCTAAAATTATAATAATTTGCCAGAGTATACCCTTGCAAATTAACAATTTTAATTTTCTTTGGTAAAAACCAGGCTTCTGACAAACAAACTATGTCAGGCAAATTTAATGACTCTAGTAATACATAGAGCTCTGTCATTTTATAATGGGCAGTTCAAGTAACAAATTAAAATAGGTGAATTTTTGGACAAACTCTTCTCCTGTATGTTTAGTTTGTCCTAAAAAACTTAAATTGCTTTATCAGGACCCCACTTGGCTATTAAGTTGGAATATAAAGTTTGGAAACAATAAGTTCCTTATTATATTGTGTGCTGTCCCTAAATAAAGCATCTGTACCCTTAGACCTAATTTAGCTACATCAAAAGCTATATTAGGCCAGTTTCTTCTTAAATGGTTATATACAGGATGTCTCTAAAATGTATATACACAATTCTACCACATAGTTTTTGGACCAAAATACAACGATCTAACGTCATTTACTTTAATTAAAAATGGATCATTTTCAAGATACAGGGTATCAAAGTTTTATATAATTTTAGTTACTTACATACTTTTAAATATTTTATTTATTATTAGATGATTTTTTTTACCTCAATATAATATAATTTAAGTATAAAATTTTTATTATTCTATATTTTCTGCACAAAAAAGGTATACTTGATAAATATCGCTACAAACAACCGTTTTGGCAATATTTCAGATTAAACATTAATTTTATTCTATACCTAAGATTAACATTGCATTTATTTAGGCTTTATCTTGACCACCTGGCAGTGTACAAAAAGTCTGTACAAAATGCTACCCCAAATTCTTTAAACCAAAATACAACAATCTAATGTAATTTACCTTAGTGGAAAAGTTGCCAGATTGTAAGATACAGGGTGTTAAATTTTCCATTTGTTTTTTTACCTAGACATCTTGTATCTCGCAAACAATTGACTTTTGAACAAGGCACCGTCTAAACGACCGCAGGCGGTTTTGATCAATTATAAGAAGAAAATTGCCGTCCGGCGGCTTTATCTAATAATATGTATGAATGTGAGGTATGTATAAGTATATGTAATAATATATGTGAATGTGAAGTGACTTTTTCTAATGATATACAGGGTTATTCACGTTAAACGACACGGATTATCACAGCTTTATTATTTAATTTTATAAAAGTTTTTCTTTTTGGATAGATAGATAACTATGGGAAGTACAATTTAAAATTATTTTCATAATGTACAGGGTGTCCCAAAAGTACAAAAAATATTAAAGTTATATTTTTTAAATGGAACAGCCTGTATATTATTTTATTTTTGATTTCTATGCCTACAATAAAGGTAAGTTTTATGAAGATTCAACCCACCTAAACCTTACAGATTTTGAAATATTTTGGATTTTGTGAAAATGTAGTACCAATTTTCAGCTTTAAGTTCTCAACGTGTATTTTCTATTTGTAAGCCATATTTATACTGACGTGTAATAATTGGTTAGGTTTTCTATTGCAACTTGTAAAAATTAACTAAAGTATACAGGGTGTCCAAAAATAAGTTCAAATAACTACCAGCTTTAAACGGTAATAACTGGTTTAACTTAAATGGAACACCCTGTATTTTTTAATAAAATAAGATTTAAAATTTAAATATCTAACGATTACTTTAATACTTCCCTATACCTAACTCTTTCCATTTTCATGGAAAATGCAAATCTTTGTAATGTAGACCGAATTTAAAAAACTTATTGTTTATCAAGTCACCTATGCCATATTGACATGTCAGAACTGCTTGTAACAAACGACAGGACCTTAGCTGTTAGTGAAGGTGTAGGTTTGTTGGTTTTATTCCTCTCATCGATTAATTTACTAATTAAAATGGTGGTTTATTCAAAAGAAGAACGGATCGACATGATTTTTATTCTTGGAGAATGTCTAGAAAACTGCTTTTTGGCGTCACGAGTCTACGCTGAAAGGTATCCCGACAGAAGTCATCCAAATAAAGCCGTTTTCGAAAGACTTTTAGTACAATTTAGGCAAAATGGGACTGTTTTTACCAAACAAAAACATAAACAAAAGCCTGTGACAGGAAACGAAGACACCGAATTTGCAGTGATTGCTTCTTTAATTGAAAATCCCCATATAGGCCAAAACCAAATTGCGCAAAATATCAACATTAGCCAGGCAAGCGTTTCAAGGATAATTCAAAAACATAAATACCATCCCTATAAAATCCAGCTTCATCAAGCACTATCGGATAATGATTTTGAGACAAGAGTTGAATTTTGTATGTGGGTGTTAGACAAAGTGGGGGAAAATGAAGACTTTTTAATTTTGTTCTGTTTACTGACGAATGCACATTTCACAACAATGGATCAGTTAATAGGCATAACTTCCACTATTATTCGGATATTAATCCGCATCAGTTTAGAGTTAGAGATAACCAGCATAGGTGGTCAGTAAATGTGTGGGGCGGCATATTGGGTCAATATCTAAAAGGCCCGTATTTTTTGAAGAACATTTAAATGGCTTAATGTTTTTAAATTTTTTGACACATGAACTTCCTCTCCTATTAGAAGACATTCCCTTAGAAATACGAGGAAGGATGTGGCTTCAAATGGATGGCGCGCCCCTCATTTTCATCGCGGCGTTCAAGAATTCTTGAATGTCAATTATACATATCGATGGATTGGAAGAAATGGACCTCAGATTTGGCCCCCGAGGTCACCTGACTTGACTGCACCCGACTTCTTTTTATGGGGGCACATAAAAGAAATCGTTTACAATATACCTCCAACAACTCAAGAAAATATGAAGGAGCGCATTAAAGACGCTTTTCAAAACATAAACCCCGAAATGTTGTTAAATGTTGCCGAAGGTTTTAAGAAGAGGGTACGTTTATGTTTAGAGGCCGACGGTCGCCATTTTGAACATCTTTTATAGTAAATTTACATATTTTTCAACTTGTGTTTATTATTTTTTAAATTTTAAGTATTGTTAATTAAATGTGTCAGTCAAAGTCCTATCGTTTGTTTTAAGCTGTTCTGACATGTCAATATGGCATAGGTGACTTGATAAACAATAAGTTTCTTAAATTCGGTCTACATTACAAAAATATGCATTTTCCATGAAAATGGAAAGAGTTAGGTATAGGGAAGTATTAAAGTAATCGTTAGATATTTAAATTCTAAATCTCATTTTAATAAAAATACAGGGTGTTCCATTTAAGTTAAACCAGTTATTACCGTTTAAAGCTGGTAGTTATTTGATCTTATTTTTGGACACCCTGTATACTTTAGTGAATTTTTACAAGTTGCAATAGAAAACCTAATCATTTATTACACGTTAGTGTAAATATGGTTTACAAATAGAAAATACACGTTGAGAACTTAAAGCTGAAAATTGGTACTACATTTTCACAAAATCCAAAATATTTCAAAATCTGTAAGGTTTAGGTGGGTTGAATCTTAATAAAACTTACCTTTATTTTAGACGTAGAAATCAAAAATAAAATAATATACAGGGTCTTCCATTTAAAAAATATAACTTTAATATTTTTTGTACTTTTGGGACACCCTATACATTATGAAAATAATTTTAAATTGTACTTCCCATAGTTATCTATCTATCCAAAAGAAAAACTTTTATAAAATTAAATAATAAAGCT
This sequence comes from Listronotus bonariensis, assembly GCA_014170235.1. Classification (NCBI taxonomy): domain Eukaryota; kingdom Metazoa; phylum Arthropoda; class Insecta; order Coleoptera; family Curculionidae; genus Listronotus; species Listronotus bonariensis. The sequence goes on from JACEGR010000409.1 coordinate 28,781, forward strand.
GTAATAATCCGTGTCGTTTAACGTGAATAACCCTGTATATGAAAACCGCCGAAAACTCATATTAATTTGTAATTTCCGGCCGTTTTTACTTATTTTCTTGGTGAAAGCCGCCTCCCGGCTGTTTTGCTTATAAAAACTATTGAAAACCGCCGGAAAGTGGAAAAAGAAAAGTAATAGTAATAAATATATATTTTTTAAACTTTGTGTTTTTCTACAAACGCCTTCGGATGCGTGTTTTCATAGGAAAAATGGAACAAACATTATTTTCTTGGTGAAAGCCGCCTCCCGGCTGTTTTGCTTATAAAAACTATTGAAAACCGCCGGAAAGTGGAAAAAGAAAAGTAGTAGTAATAAATATATATTTTTTTAAACTTTGTGTTTTTCTACAAACGCCTTCGGATGCGTGTTTCCATAGGAAAAATGGAACAAACATTTTTAAAATTTTAAAGGCATTATGAGAAAACTGGTCGAATGGTCCAAAACTAAAAGATACCAAATGTTTTTTCAATTGGTACAAGATGAACTTTAACCAAAAATACGGATAATCACTAAGAATGAAGTGCTTTTATTTTAAAAAATAGAACAAAAAAAAAGAAAGGTTATTTATTGCCCGGGAAGTAGAAACAACTCCGATATTGACCACATTTGGTATAAGGGGTTTTTTGGGGCGCTGATCACAAATCCAAAATAATTTTTAACCAAAAACGTTTTGTTTTTAAGATATTTATCATAAAGTAGAAAAATAAATTACCCTCATTTTTACCATACTCCCCTGTTTTTACAAGCAATTCTTGAATAACACCTAAAGTGACACACAATATTTAATTATTGCCCTTTCAAATTCCGTTTTTATGTATTTTACATATTTTATAAAATAAATTGCAAAACAACGGCGCATGAAATAAATTAAAAGTAAAACTTTTGTAATTTAACTTAAAAATACAAAAAAAGGGGTTTTAAAAGGTAAAAACTGGGCCACTTTAGCTGAGGGAATTATGTGCAAAAAAGGGGAACATATATTAAAAATGAGGTTAGTTCAATTTTAAGATTCGTGATCAACGCCCCAAAAGACACAATACGCGAGACAATACCCCGAATTGTCTCGAAAGTGGAAGCAACTCCCATTTTGACCAAATTTGGCATACGAGAATTTTAAGAGGCGTTGATCACGAATCTCGTTTCGTTTACGAGATATCTATCATCAAAGTTGAAAATCATCAAACCCTATTTTCACAATATTTTCCCTTCATTTTGCACATAAATTTTAATATACCGCTAAAGTGGTACACAATAGTTGATTTTTACCTTTTGCAACTATGTTTTTGATGTATTTTACACTTTTTTGTAATAAATTTCAAAAGTTTATTTTAAACATCAATTTACACCGCAGCAGGTGTGTATATATGGTTATGGTTTCCGCGTTTTTAAAGTAAAACTTTTTGCATTTTGTTTGAATAAATCTGTAAAATACATAAAAAACGGGGTTTTAAAGGCTAAAAATTAATTGTTGAGTGCCACTTTAGCTTTAAATCAGGAATTGTGTGCAAAAAGAATGGGGAATAAAGTGAAAATGAGGATAATTCGTTTTTTACCTCTGATGATGGTTATTTTGAAAACAAAACGTTTTCGGCTAAAAAACATTCGGATTCGTGATCAGCGCCCTAAAAACCCCCGTATACCAAATAGGGTCCATATCGCAGTTGTTCCCACCTCCGGGACAATAAATAACCGTTTTTGCTCCATTTTTTCTCTATTTTTAAAAATAAAAGTACTTTATTCTTGGACATTATCCATATTTTTAGCAATCTTTTGCCCTGTTAAAATCGGAAAAACACTTGGTATCTCTTAGTTTTGGACTATACGACCAATTTTCTCATAACGCCTTTAAAATTTTAAAAATGTTTGGCACATGTTGTAGCATTTTATTTTTAAATGATGCTTTCGATTTAATTATAATAACAATTTTATTAACAAACCGGCGCATTCGCCTAAAATGACAACATTTTGGCCCTTTAATTTTTAATAATTTAAATTGTGGGATGCAGGAGTACGGCAGTCTCGGCAGATCGTACTACCGCGCAACACACTGTTGCAATATCGTCCTTTTTCTTTATCTTATTTAATTTTTATTCTACTTATAGTAACAAAAATTCCTGGTGTGTCTCGTTTTTTCGGCAACTTTGGCAAAAGCCTACCAAACTTTGAACGACAAGACGGAAAACTGCCTTCAGCAGCCTCTCTTACCTTGACCGTTTGCTGCTGGTCACAAGTGTTTTTAAGCTATCTTGAAACCTAAATCTAATTTTTTTGTACAAAATTGTATTAATTTTGTGTTTGTGAACCCTCTGATAGAGGTAAGGAATTAACTCAAAATTTTCTTAAAACATAAGGGTAATTTTTGCAAAAATTCTTTGCAGGGTTTTTTTTTTGGGGTACATTCCTGGGGTACATTTCACCATCCAGTCAATGTAGCTTGATTTATGGTTTTACCAATTCACCTAATCCATCGGAAATAAGCATCCAAACATAAGCCAAATACAAGACACCCCTGGAATCAGCACAACAGGCCAGGTTTTTTTTGTATTACCTACATTCTTTGGTATTGTTTCTCTCTATAGAAATTGAAAAATTGGATATTATTTTCTTTTGTTTGATAAGCAAAAACCTTTTTTTTGCACAATTTTTCTAGTGTATTAGGAATAATAACTAAATAATTTTATTGAATAAGAAATAAACGTTTGGTATTCTTGAAATATCATGGCAGTTTGCCAATTGTGTATATATTAATTTTTTATTTTATCTAACACTCTTACTTAGATTTTTTCTAAGCATTGTAAATAAATTTCACAAAAAAAAGAAAAAATTCTTTATTATATGATTTGTAGAGCTTATCTCAGTCTTTTATTTCTTTATACAACTAAACAAACCTAGCTCTCTTAATTCTCAGTTATAGAGACTATGAACATTTTTTTAACTGAGTGGCGCCCTAAATATATGTGTACAGCACTCCTTACACACTCCCATAGTGCCTACCGACGAAGAGCTGCCGTCCGCACGTGGTTACTTTATTTTTTAAAAAGTACACCGCATAAAATAGCGCCCATAATCGTGGGGCTCGAGTGCTTGCACATCATTTTTTGATTGAGATAAGCTTCACAAAGTTATTTTTTCAGGTTACACCAATGTCTTTTAAAAATTGTGTATAATGATTTCTAGTTATAATATTTTTTATATATAATATTTTTTCTCTATTCCAGCTTTCTTTGTCTTATGCTTTAACTTGACAATTTATTTTGTCACAAATTTATTTTCGTTTAAATCCAAAATCAATTAAAATAATTATTTTCTATAAGATTCCAAATCTCTTATCTTTATTATATCTAAAAATATTAATAAACAGAATTATCTCTAGGTTAAAATTTAAACCTACAGTTAAGGTATAAAAAGTTGGCATTCTTTTGTTGTTTACTCAGGTAGTAGTTGCAAAGTTATTTGAATATTACGGGTTTTTAGAGCATTTTTAAATTCTAAAAAAATGACCAGTTTACAAATACGTACATTTATTTTAAAAAATGTTTGTGGAACTTAAAATTATTTTTAGTAAAAATAAATTTTAGATCTTCAGATAAATTAGCAACATTTCGTCATAGCCTAAATTTTATACCGGCTGTCTCAAAATTAATTAATTATTAAATACTTAAATCAAATTTTAATTACTATACAGATTGTCCTTAAATTGACTAATTACCTTAATTATTAAATATACCGAGTGGGATCTCATTTTATATACTGGTTGTCCTAAATATTTTTATTTTTTTATATTTTATTAAACAAATAAGTTGCTTAATCGTCACTTTTATTAAATAATCATTTTCTTTGTAATTAAATATGGCTGCAATACATGATAAATTTCAAATCAATCACTTATTGGATTATGAACTTGATTATGAGTTAAACATTCGTGCTGTTTATACTGATCGTAATGTAAATGATAAAAGAAAAATCTTATCTAAACTTCTAAGAAAAGAAATTAATTGTCCTTTTGGCCAAGTTTTTATGGAAACTTATGTAACTTCTTTTAACGTTGAGCAAACCCAGATAAACAAAAGTATTGAATCTATTGAAACTTTAATTTCTGATTTTGAAGGTACATCTACCGATAGTACTTATCTTCGTGTAAAATCAAGACTTGCTCATTTGGGCGGTCGAATAAAAAGAATAATTATCCCTGAAGAAAATAAGGAGGCTGTCATTGCATTTCGAAACGAAGCTTATGCCACCTGCTTAAAATTAGAGTCAGATTTAGATGAAAAAATTATAGAGGATTTAGACGCTCAAAATAATAGCTCAAATAGTACTAATCAAACACCTCCTATAGTAAATGTTAATCCAGTGATTACATGCTCTTCAAGCAAACAACCCATTTCTACTTGGGGAATTAAATTCAATGGTGAACCTAAAAGTGTTTTCTATTTTTTAGAAAAAGTGTCTGATTTTGCTCAAGCTCGTAACTTTCCGGAAAATGAATTGTTTAACTCAGCAGTCGAATTCTTCGTAGGAGATGCGTTTGTCTGGTACCGTAGTATTAAATCTACTGTGACAGATTGGCCTTCTCTAATTTCTAAATTAAAAAAGATTTTTTACCTCCTCATGCAGACGATGATATCTGGGAACAGATAAGACAAAGAAAGCAGAAAAGAAATGAATCCGTAACTATTTTTATTGCTCATTTAGAAAACTTATTTTCTCGTTTATCTACCCCCCAGCGGAGGTCACTAAGGTAAAATATATGCGTAAAAATTTACTTCCTGATTATGTAAGCCAGTTGGCTGTCCATACTATTGATTCTATTTCAGATTTGTCTATCTTAGTTAAAAGATTAGAAGAAGCTGCACATACAACTTCTAAAAATCTCCTCAAATATTTTATTTAGAAAATTCCGATCAATCTAATTCTCGACATAGTAATACGCAACATTTTAAAAGAAATTATGCTAAACCAGATTCGCGTAATAACAACTCAGTTAAATCGAATAATAGCCCACCTACAAATTCAGATGATAAAGATTATTGTAAATCTAAAAATAAAATAATTTGTTTTAATTGTCGATTACCTAATCATACCTATAACTCTTGTAAAGAAAAAAGAAACATTTTTGTTTTCGATGTGGCGAGCCTAACGTTAAAGTTAACTCGTGTCCAAAATGTTCAAAAACTAATTTTGTCATCAAGTAATGCTGGTGGTCATTGCTCTGATGAAATTACTACCACTAAAAAGTATTTTAATAAAACAGAATGGAATAATTGGCTTAAATATGTTTCAAATTTTCTTAAATCAGTTAAAAATAATGAAGTATTACCTTTATTTCTTAATCAAGTTAATGATAATAGACCTTATATTTCAGTACGTCTTTATGATCAAGATATTACAGTTTTATTAGATTCAGGAGCCAATTCTTCTATTGTCGGATTAGATGGAATTAAAATATTAAGGAAATTTAAAATTAAAATACATTCTATCAATAACTCTAATATTTGCACGGCAGATGGCACGCAACAAAAAGTTTCTGGTTTCGCTGATTTACCTATTTTTATAAACGACATCTGTCGAATAAATAAAGTTTTAATTGTTCCTTCTATAACTCATGCATTTATTTTTGGTATGGATTTTATAAAAAGTTTAATTTAATAATGGATTTTAAAGATAATAAGTGGTCTATCCACAATGATACTTTTGAGCTTGACACCGAGCCAATAATATCTAAAAATATGTTCATTCCAAAACTTTATTCGATAGATGATCTTTCTCCTTTTCAAAGATTAGAAGCTCTTAAAGTAATAGATTCATTTAAAGAAATTAATAGTGAAGTTAAATTAGGAAAAACTAATAAAATTAAACTAACTATAGATACAGGCGATAATAAACCTTTTAGGAAAAAACCTTATTTACTTTCTCCATATATGCAAGAAATTTTAAATAAAGAATTAGATTCTATGTTAGAGTTAGGTGTTGTTGAGGAATCCCAAAGCCCTTGGTGTTCTCCTACATTGTTAGTTAAAAAACCAAGTGGTGAGTTTAGATTTTGTTTTGATGGACGTTTTTTAAATGCCATTACGAAATATGATAGTTTTCCTTTGCCTCATGTAGATCGTATTTTAAGTAATTTACGTAATGCTAAATTTATCTCTTCTATAGATTTACGAAAAGCATTTTGGCAGATTCCTTTGGATGATGCATCCAAAGAAAAAACGGCTTTTTCTGTTATTGGTCGAGGTCATTTTCAATTTAAAGTAGTTCCTTTTGGCTTGTGCAACGCTGCACAAACTCAACAAAGATTAGTAGACTCAATATTTGGTCCTAAATACGAACCTTATATATTTTCCTATTTAGATGATATTTTACTTTGCTCTCCTACTTTTGAACATCACGTTGATTTACTAAACACCGCAAAAAATTTACTTAAAGATGCAGGTCTTACAATAAATCTCGAAAAATGTCAATTTTTTAAGACATCATTAAAATATCTTGGTTTTATCGTTGGAAACAATTCTCTTGCTACTGATCCTTCTAAAGTAGAATCTATGACTAATTACCCTCGTCCACGGACTACTACTGAAGTCAAACGTTTCATAGGCATGTGTTCTTGGTACCGCAGGTTTGTAAAAGACTTTTCATCTCTTGTCAGTCCTCTTAATGCACTTCTTAAAGGAAAAAAGAAAAAAGAACCGATCCAGTGGAATGATGCAGCCGAAGAAGCGTTCTTACGTATTAAACAGAAGTTGGTATCCGCTCCGATATTAGTACAGCCAGATTTTTCTCAAAAGTTCTATGTTCAATCAGATGCTTCAGATGTTGGAATTGGTGGTATGTTAACTCAGTTTATAGATGGAGAAGAGAAAGTTATCGCTTATGCAAGCCGCGCGTTGTCTAGAGCTGAGAAGAATTATTCAGTGACTGAAAGGGAGTGTTTAGGCGTTATTTTTTGTATTGAGAAATTTAGGCCTTGGATTGAAGGAACCCGCTTTACTGTCATCACCGACCACTACAGTTTGCTGTGGCTTAATAATTTAAAAACCCCTTCTGGTAAACTTAGTCGCTGGTTGCTTCGTTTAAGACAGCATACGTTTGATTTGCAGCACCGAAAAGGTTCCATGCATTTAGTCCCTGACGCTTTAAGTCGCATCCCCTGTGTGAATGATAATGATAATAGTGATAATAATATTCCGTCCACTTCTCAAACCTTTTCTCCTCAAGTTTCTTTAATCACTATTGATATTAATTCTCTTGATCCCTGGTATATTTCGCTTCGGGAAAATATTTTAAATAATCCTGAAAAGTACCCTCAATGGCGAGTTGAAAATAATTTAGTTCTAAAGTTTATTCCTAGTCGTATGTCTCACAACTTTAACAATCGAGAATGGAAGATCTTAGTTCCAAAATCACAACGAAGTAAAGTTGTAGAATCCTGTCATACACCTCCGACCAGTGGTCATTTCGGTTTTCGTAAAACTCTGTTTCGCGTGCAAGAAACATACTATTGGCCTCAAATGAGAGCCTATATTCTTAAATTTGTTCGTAGATGTTTAGTATGTGGTGCACAGAAACATTCAAATTTACCTAAGGTTGGTAAAATGGGAAGAGAAAAAATGGTTGACTTACCAGGTCAAGTCATTTCTTTAGATTTCATTGGTCCTTTCCCCAGGTCAAAAAAGGGTAATAAATGGTTGTTAGTAGTGGCTGATTGGTTTTCCAAATACACTCTTATATTCCCTCTCAAGCATTCTAAGTCCCCTCTTGTTGTGGAAATTTTAGAAAACAATGTTTTTCTTATTTTCGGAGTACCTCAAATCATTATGTGTGACAATGCTCCAAATTTTTCCGGCCACAATTTGAAACTTTTGTGCGAGAAGTATAAAGTTAAACAATGGTTTACCCCGTATTATTCACCACAATGTAATTTTGTGGAAAGAAATAATAAAACTATAACTACCGCCATCAGATGTTATATCGAAAAACACGATGACTGGGACATACATGTTTCAGAAATTAGACAAGCAATTAATACAGCAGTACATGAAGTAACTGGTTTTCCCCCTGCTTATTTAATGTTTGGTCGACATGTTCCCTTATCTGGCGACTATTATAACGAACCTCTTGATGATCAATCGATTGAGATTTTACCTGGCGATAGAAATACCTATGCCGAAAATTTAGCTGAGTTTCGTAAGCTCTTCGTCGATATACGGCAAAAATTGCATTCTGCTTATGAAAAAAACTCAAAATCGTATAATCTTCGGAAACGCGATATAAGTTTTAACGTAGGTGACAAAGTTTGGCGTCCGAATAAAATGTTGTCCAGTGCCGCAGATAAATTTGCAGCTAAATTAAGTCCCAAACATATTCTCTCTATTGTCTCTAAAAAACTGTCTCCACTAGTCTATGAACTAAAAAATACAAACGGTTCTAAGGCTGGGAAGTGGCATGTAAAAGATTTACTACCTTACTGTGGATCAACGTGTGATTCCGACGATGACCAAAAGTCACTTTCTTTATAATACCTTACCTAATATTTTTATTATTATATAAAAGTATTTACCTTACCTTTATTTCTTTAAGAAATAAATTATATTCTCTTGATTCTATTTGAGACTAACTTTTTATTGTTATTGCAATAAAAATGTTTACTTTCTTTTTGTTGTCATTATAACAAACTTATCTACCTTACCTTATTAGAACAAAATTTTTTATTTAAGTAGCCTTTGTCTAGTATTTTGATAAAATTATCTATTTTACAAAAAAATACTGTTTAACTTATCTTTATTGTATATTTCTTAATTCAGATAGTAGCCTATCTTATTCTTATTATCTTAATATTTTTAGCACGTTCGTTAGAATTTATTATTCTAAGATTTAGTTTAACTATATTTCTTAAATGAAAGCTTTTTGTAATTTTAAAGTTAAACACAAGAAAGCTAAATATAGCTTTATCTATAAGTTTATTGCAGGTATAAGAACTGATGCACGAGGGCAGACTTTTACTATTTAAGCTGTCGCAACTTCAGTTTCGTTTGGTTATAACATCTTAAATTTTCGGAATCAAACGCCTGTTATTAAATAAGTACTTTATTGGTACTACTTAAAAAATATTTAAGTAGTTTGGTGGTATAGTACCGTGAGCATACTATAATTTACTCTAGTGTTTCGCTCATAACCAATAACTTGTACATCTATCTTGTATATTTTCGTTTGTAAATATTTTTGTATATAAGTATCTGGTATTAATTATTATTGGTATTAATAATTTATTATTGGTATTCATAATTTATTATTATTTATTTCTTAATTAATTTAATTAATTTCTAATTCTTAATTAATTTCTTACCTATTATCCATTAGATTTTGAGCCTGATGGTAGTTTGCCAAAATTTAAGTAGACCTACCGATCTATACACTTTTCCCGGATTGAGACTTACTAAAAATGACCTACCCATAGTGACCTCCCCTTGGGACGTTTGATACGCGAAAGTTATCAATATAAAATTTTGGCGACACTATTTTTGTATATATTTGAAAACAGCCCCTTACTGTTAACTAGTTTTAAGTTAATTTAAGTGATGTAATTCTATTAATTGTAAGTTTAAGATGTAGATAAGTAATAAAAAAAATAAAATCTACCATGTAGACTTTATTTTTTTCTTTTTGGAGAGAAGCAATGTAGCATTTTTATTTTTAAATGATGCTTTCGATTTAATTATAATAACAATTTTATTAACAAACCGGCGCATTCGCCTAAAATGACAACATTTTGGCCCTTTAATTTTTAATAATTTAAATTGTGGGATGCAGGAGTACGGCAGTCTCGGCAGATCGTACTACCGCGCAACACACTGTTGCAATATCGTCCTTTTTCTTTATCTTATTTAATTTTTATTCTACTTATAGTAACAAAAATTCCTGGTGTGTCTCGTTTTTCGGCAACTTTGGCAAAAGCCTACTAAACTTTGAACGACAAGACGGAAAACTGCCTTCAGCAGCCTCTCTTACCTTGACCGTTTGCTGCTGGTCACAAGTGTTTTTAAGCTATCTTGAAACCTAAATCTAATTTTTTTGTACAAAATTGTATTAATTTTGTGTTTGTGAACCCTCTGATAGAGGTAAGGAATTAACTCAAAATTTTCTTAAAACATAAGGGTAATTTTTGCAAAAATTCTTTGCAGGGTTTTTTTTTTGGGGTACATTCCTGGGGTACATTTCACCATCCAGTCAATGTAGCTTGATTTATGGTTTTACCAATTCACCTAATCCATCGGAAATAAGCATCCAAACATAAGCCAAATACAAGACACCCCTGGAATCAGCACAACAGGCCAGGTTTTTTTTGTATTACCTACATTCTTTGGTATTCTTTCTCTCTATAGAAATTGAAAAATTGGATATTATTTTCTTTTGTTTGATAAGCAAAAACCTTTTTTTTTTGCACAATTTTTCTAGTGTATTAGGAATAATAACTAAATAATTTTATTGAATAAGAAATAAACGTTTGGTATTCTTGAAATATCATGGCAGTTTGCCAATTGTGTATATATTAATTTTTTATTTTATCTAACACTCTTACTTAGATTTTTTCTAAGCATTGTAAATAAATTTCACAAAAAAAAAGGAAAAATTCTTTATTATATGATTTGTAGAGCTTATCTCAGTCTTTTATTTCTTTATACAACTAAACAAACCTAGCTCTCTTAATTCTCAGTTATAGAGACTATGAACATTTTTTTAACTGAGTGGCGCCCTAAATATATGTGTACAGCACTCCTTACACACTCCCATAGTGCCTACCGACGAAGAGCTGCCGTCCGCACGTGGTTACTTTATTTTTTAAAAAGTACACCGCAATGTTTCCTTTTGAAACACGCATCCTAAACATACTATATGTTTTGATAACTGAAAACAAAAACTACAAAATATAAGTCACAAAGAAACACACAAAGTTTAGAAAAAATATTTTTTACTATCACTTGACTATTTTCCTGCGGTTTTCAATGGTTTTTATAGGCAAAACCGCAGGACGACCGCTTTCACCTGAAAAATAAGTAAAAACCGCCGAAAATTACACATTAATTTGAATTTTTGGCGGGTTTCATATATCTAGATAGAAAAACCACAGGACGGCAGTATTCTTCTTATAATTGATCAAAACCGCCGGCGGTCGTTTAGCTAGTGCCTTTTATTAAAGGCAAATTGAGATGAATCGTTATATTTTGGCTTAAGGAAATTATAGTACCAATTAAAACAGACCTTTAAGAGAAACTCGGGTGGCTTAAATACGTTAAAGCGTAAAGAAAGCGATAATCTACAATATCTCGGAAACGGTTGCTCGTAACGATAATTATTAGGTATAATTTTGTAGTAAAAAAGAAATGAAAGAATAACAATTCTTTACTAAAATAATGATAAACCAAAGCACAAAAAAAATAATGACACTTTGAACAAAAGCAAAGAATTGCAGATGAGTCTCTTTACATTTACCATCAAAAATGTGAGCAACTTTCGATTTTTTAACTTAAAAACACAGGTAATTGAATTTTGTAAAAATCGTCAATAATAAATAAAATATTTTAAAATACCAAAAATAAATAAAAACTTTAATACCTTGTATCTCGCAAACGATTAACTTTTCGACGAAGGTAAATTGCGTTAGATCATTGTGTTTTGGCCCAAGGAGTATATGGTAGCATTTTCTGCAGACCTTTTAGGGACTCTCTGTATATTTTCTTTTGTAGTGGAATACTGTGGTGAAACCAGCCATAACATATGCATCCATTGTTTGGTGGACCAAGACCAGACAACACACGGCTATGCTTCGACTGAGCAAGGTGCAAAGACTAGCTTGCCTTGGCATAGCGGGATGCATTAAAAGTACACCAACAGCGGTCTTGAAGACCCTACTTGACCTCCCGCCACTGCATATAGTGGTACAAGGGGAGGCGAGAATGGGGTATACAGACTGAAACACAACCTGAGCAACACAAAAGTTAGATCAGGACACATGGAAATAAAAAATATTATAAAGAGTCCCATAATGAATATGAGGACAGACTATATGACCCCACAAATCGTACCCAGAAGACCCTTTCAGGTGACAATACACCCAAGGGAGAACTGGGCAAACGAAAATTTCAGACTCTCTCTTCGAGGTCAAACCTGGTATACGGACGGGTCCAAACCGAAGAAGGGTCAGGAGCAGGTGTCTACAGTGAGATGGAAACACTCGTTTGACCTTTCCACTGGGAAACCACGCCTCTGTATTTCAAGCAGAAATTTTTGCGATCTTACAATGTGCCAGGATTAACAACCAAAGGCCCCGCACAAATTGTACAATCAACATTCTTAGGGATAGTCAAGCAGCCCTTGGTGCACTAATTAATCCCAAGGTATCGTCTTGGCTGGTACTAGAATGCCTCGAGGAACTCAGGGAACTGGCGGAACGCAACAACACGAGGTTGATGTGGGTGCCAGGGCATTGCGGAATTCGAGGCAATGAAAACGCAGACGAACTGGCTAGAAGGGGTCAGCCACGACATACGTCGGGCCAGAACCAGTCCTTGGAGTGCCAAAGAGCACCTTCCGGAGTGCGGTACAAAACTGGGTAAAGGACCAGCAAAGACTGCACTGGGAAAGGCTTCCTCAACACATGCATGGGAAAATATACATCAGTGGACCATGCACAAAAAGAGCTAAAGAACTACTCAAAATGGGTAGGAATCAGCTAAGAACGATCACAGGTTTCCTCACCGGACATGCTCCAGTGAAAGAACACCTAAATAAAATGGGATTATACAACGGAGATCTGGACTGCAGATTATGTGGAGCAGAGACCGAAACAGTATCCCACATACTGTCAGAGTGTAAGGCACTGGATCACAAAAGACAGGCAATCTTTGGGGATATTAGAGTGCCCCCGGAAACATATGGTACGCACCCAGCAGATCTATACCGCCTTCTTCAAGGAACTAGGGTACTGAAATGGGTACAATAAAACGGGAGTTTGGTACAATAAGCCTTCAGGCTGCAGTGCCACCGGACATGCAGACGGCTCCCTGGGAAAAAAAAAGTATGAAACTCTATTTCTTTGTTTTATTGAATAGCTATATCAATTGAAGGGTTTCTTCCAAAAATCACGAATGTCATTTTTGATACGGTGCCAATCGCAAGTTTAATTTTCTAATTTACAAAAAAAATATGCCCATGGAGCCTTTAAATATATCTCCAAATATGCAAAATATTTTATATATTATTTACAGACAAAATACAAAAAAGATACAGGGTGTTTCTAAAAGGTATGTTTTTAAACCATTGTCCGGGATGTATTCAAACACGGTTAAATAAGCGACGTACATGACGTCACCGTTTTTTGAACTGTATTAGCAACAAAAAATGGCTTAAATAAGGTATATTATCGAACCACGCACAATTGATTGTTCAGTATGGTGTGGATTCAGTCTTAACAACGCGCCACGCTGCGCTCTGCCCGTGACGTTTTTTGCAATTCTACGAATTGCAACTTTGACAGCTAACATACCAGAAATAGCCTCCCAAATTCAACCTTAAGTATCACATTGAGAATTAGTTAATTAATATACGTAAGTATTACGGGTACAAATAAAATTTCGCCTATTTATTAAATTTAAGAGATTTTTTGTAATATCATCATAACAATGTGGCCCGCCTTTGGACGATTTTGCAACCATGTGGCCCTTGTCTGCTAAAAGGTTGCCGGCTGCTGCTTTACGCTGTATTTAGGCCAATCGGGTTTTTCTAAATGGTCTGTACAAATTGATTCTATAGTTTTCTTACGCTAAAATACAACGTTTTTGATAGTTTTTTTTTATCCCAAAAATATTGAAAATTTGACATTGGCTGTTTAAACCTTCAATTGCTATAACTTTAAAATGTAAGATCTTAAACTAGGTTAGATTTTACTTGGCCAGTTTTCATTACATCACTAATTTTATAAAATGAATAAACTTATATAATGTTTTTTAATTCTTGTTAAAACTAACAACCAAAATTAAAAAAATAAATTATTGTCGTTTTTAAAATCCTGATTGTGCAGCGAAATTATATTGATGCTACATGCGGCACTGGGTATTTGAGATTGGATTGGGCGATCCAAACTTTTACACTAAGCAAGGGCGTTTTCTTTGGCTAATATGAAAATCTAAATTTCTTAATCAGACCTTGATGAATATAATCTTGCAGTGCAAGAAGAGAGGTAACTAAGAAGAATATTAATTTTTCCATATCTGGCTCACAAAATTGTTTTATTTTAGGTAAAATATGCAGTTGAGGATTATTTGGTTAAAAAAGTTAATCAAAATGTGATTAAGCAATAGGTTATATAGAAAAAGCCCCTTTTAGGCAAATAATATTTGGGTAAATTACAACTTTATATTATAAAGTTGTAATTTACACTTTTGTCAATTTTGCGAATAAATATTGAATCACAACAGGTAAATAAATAACACTTAAAGGTCCTTAAATTTTAAATATTTATTTAGCCAATATATTAAACAAAATTAGTTCCTAATCAGATAACAAGTTTTCGGTATTTTTGATGTTTTTGTATGTATGTAATGATATAAATAAGGAAACGGTACATAAAACGTACATTCATATTTTGCAGAATATTGCATAAAGACAAATTCAAACTTAAGTAAAAGGTGTCTGTAAAGAATATGTAAGTATATATTTTTGTTAAGTAGAACTGTAAAAACTTTCCATGTTTCTTTTTTAATTATTAGTGTACAAACTTAAAAGTTTTAAAAATATTTTTTAAAATATAGTTTAAATCATTTTTTATAATTTAAGGCAAACATCCTTCTTGTCTAAACAAATATTTTTATAAAATTTTATCTCAATTTTATTAAAAAAATTAAACCGATTTCAAGAAAATAAATAAAACTAACTCTAAAGTTAAAAATAATAAATTACAAAAAAAATAAAAAAATGTAAAGGAATAATAACCTATTTTATAAAAGTATAAAAAGCTTTTGCTTATTTAGTTATTAACATTTAATAGTTTCGCGCATAAGTTATTAGCCGACTTTATTTTCTTTTATATTATTTTTATGATTTTAGTGAGTTTTATTTATTTTTTGTTTTCTAATTTAATATTACTACTATTAAATCGGTAAACATACACTAAAAACACTACCAGTACATCTTTTAGCGACTAGAGTAAAAGCACAGGAACGTGTAATTTGATTGGTTTGAAACGTTACAGAGGGTCATGCAAAAGTGTTGCATTGTAGGGGCCCTAGTTAGTTCTGGTTTGTTTTTTTAATTTTCTAATAAAAGAAGTTGAAAAAATATTAAACTAACCATGAGCCCCCAATGTCAATCAATCAAATTACATGACCCCATGCTTTATATTGTTGTCTCTCTTTCTATTCGGTAAAAAGAATAAATTTTACACCAAAGTTGTCGATTCTGAATGCACCTCTAAGGTTTGAGCATGTGTTGAGAGGCAGCTTTGCCGCAAAAACAACGTGTGGCAGAGAGAAAACAATAGCTCTAGTATCTTGACCTGGACTTTGTTTTTTTTATGTGACCACCGCGGAGGTGCACTTATTCAAATAAAAAATAATTTTAACAGTCGGTCCACAAGTGACGGAATAATCGCGAAAAATACACACAAAAGAAACATACGGGCGAATTTTTTTTTCTTTGCATTTTAACATTGCTCTAATTTGCAATTTATTTTTTTAGGCAAAAACCCGAGTTGTTTGGTGGAGGTGGAGGTAACAGGAAATGCCAGCAAATAAATGTGGGTTTAAACAACCCTAACGGTAAGATAAATAACACTTACCAACCAATTTAGGGTTTTTAAATAGACCCTAAATATGCAAAAGTAGCTTTTTGTATTATATTTTAAAAAGTGCTCCAATATTTCTTTAAACAATTTTGTAGTCCTGACTACTCCTAAACATAAAATAAGATCAGGGAAGACATTTAAAGAACTTATAAACTTTTTAAACAGGGTTGACAACAAGTTTTGTAATCCACATTCCCCGACAACAAGATGCTTTATTTGTTCTGCCACGTTTAGTCCTGTTTTGGATGTATATTTTAATGTTCATGTTAATTAATAAAAAATAATTGGACATTACAAACATTAAAAGATGCAAATAAATTTAAAGTATCAAATTTCTACTATTTAAAGTTACGTTATTAGGTACGTTAAAAAAACTATGCTTATTTTATAATGAGAAACGTCAAAAATTTTAAAATTCTATGACAAGGGTACATCGTAAATTGAACCTAATACCAGTGCCCTTCATCCTAGAATTTATCGGATGCAGATAATCCGGTTCTAAATTTGACAAAGAAACGTATATACACATAAGAAAGAAAGCAAACAAATAAAAATAAAATTCTAACCTTACTTTTGAGGTATTTTTTTAATTAATTTTATTTAATTTCAGAATATAAGACAAAATAATAACGCACACTACTAAAGAAACACTATAACAATATTTTTGCAAATATTTAAGCTTATCTTATTTTCCCTTCTTTAGTTTCTACACTATTCAGCTGTTTTACTTAACTGTCATTTTTTAAATATTTTCCAAAACCGTGAACATCGTACAAATATAACCTCCGATCGGACTGAACTTAATTCAAATCGCTTGAAAAACAGGATTGGCTTATGGCGTTTAATCCAATCCCTTACTTAATCTGAAACGTGTATATCGCATTTGTTTGTTGGATTAAGTTTTATCCGATCGGTTGAATTGGATTCAGTATAACGATGTACCCTTAGTCTATGAAGAATTATAAAAAAGTTTTACAAAAGTTTTTAATTATTAACATGACGTGCACAGCACTCCTGCGGTAGTTAGGTAAAACAGTATTTTATAAGTATTCTCAGTATTAAACTAGTTAACAAAATATTTAGGGATAATGATGTCGCGGTAATAACATAGCAAAAAAATATTATTTTATTTTTTTAATGTCATAGAATAATAAAAATTTATAAAAACATTAATTTAAAAACACATTTTCTTCGTATTTCTACACTTTTTAAACCTTTTAAAAAGGTTAGAAAGAAAAAAGGAAAACTTTAGCAACGAAAATTTAAGATGTAGGTATAAAAGTTTTTAATTATCAACATGACGTGCACACGCACTCTTGAAGTAGTTAGTAAATACAGTTTTTTATAAATATTCTCACTACAAAACTAGAAAACAAAATATTTAATGATAATAGTATCACGCAGTTACAGAGTGGTTTTGATAAAGTTTTGTTTTTATAAAAAAGTTGTCTTATTTAATTATATTATATTATTATATTATTCTGCTTTATGTTTTATATCGTTTACCCCATGTTTAGTCCCCGCTGTTATTTCTTTATTATAAAATAAGCATACAAAACATGACAGTTTATTTGTGACCGAACACCCACAAATCCAGTCATATTTTCTATAAATGTTTTTTTTTAATATGTTATTAATGATATGTGCTGCATTTGCTTGTATGTGTTATTTAAATTAACAAATATTGATGCTACACATTAATCTTTATTTCATAATACGTACGCACTTGCTTTAATTTTGCGTTATTTAAAGTCTTCTTTGCCAAAATACTTAAAGCATTCCACTTTAGTCTGTAATTGTTTTTAAATGTGTGTTGACAAATTTGAGATTTGTGAAATTATCTGTTTTTTATGTACGAATATTTTTTATGTACGAAATTATCTGTTTTTATGTACGAATTATGTCCATTTATGCGTCCAGACTGACAATTTGCCAAACATTCGTCCAAACAAACCAACCTGTTTTCGCGCTCCTTTGTTGCAAAACATCGACAAGCTCTGAATCACTCACAATTATTGTTGCAAGTGTGGACGCACCATAATGGTCTACAAGTTTTACCTATATAAAGTTTATCACATTTACAAGCTATTTTAAAGATAACATTTTTTGTACTTTCATTTATGTTGTGTAATTCTGTTTTTGTTAATTCAGATCTAATATTGTTTTGTGTTTTAAAGATTGTGCGAATATTAAAATTATTTTCTATTCGTTGAATTTTATTTGTTAGGCCGAGAATGTATGATTAAAATAAATTTGTAATAGGTCTATTTTGATTTTGTTTTTAGTTTTAATTAGCAAATTTAAGGAAACATTTGTTTATAAAATCAAGAGAATAATGATTTTGAACAAAAAAATATTTATATAAAATATTTTTCAGTGTTTATATTTTAATTAGAACAAATTATTTTAATTCTATCAAATAGACTTTTTACTACTCCCTTTTTGACCATTGATTTGAGTTAAAATTAAAGTATCTGTTTGTATGTATAGGTTTTCTGTAAATTTTTGTTTTAAAATTGTTTAAATTATGAGAAAGCGATAAAACAGAGCGTTACTACAGCGACGGAAGGGCTTGCACTACTGGCATGTTACCTCTTCTACTCGCGAATGCGGGCATAAAAAAGAGACAGTAGGGATACTATTCCATATTTGGTAACTTTCCTCTAATTATTGGTTCTTGTGAGTTAATGAAAGTTAAAAAATTATTTAAACAGTGTTTATCACGTTGATAAATAGATAAATAGAAAAAATGTCATATATATATATTTACACCAAACTAAAGGTTTATAGTGATAATTTATTTTAAAATTTGATATAAAATTTTCCATTAAAATGTTACTTAGTAATGGTAATAAAGGTGAATCCATAGCCATGCCAGGAGTTGATTTATAGAAATCAGAATTATATTAGCAATATTTTGTTTTAACACAAAAAGTAAATAACTCAAGAATGGCGTTTATATTTAATGTGTTTTTTTTCTCCAGGATAGACTATATTTTCAAATTTATTTTTAACAATATTTATTGTTTTATCCACTGGAACATTGTAAAAAAAATAACAACATGAAAACTTACCAAGATATTATTTTTGCGGTGTTATAGTTTTTTCAATGTTTGATCGTAGGAAAAGCATATTTCTGCACTCTAGGTGGTTGAGAAATATATTGCTTTTCCTACATGTTACCCACTATGCTATTAAACTATTTAAATGACTATGAATTGTTCATGTTAAAGAACCCCCACATACCGAGTTTTATTACAATATTCAAAACGTATCAAATATTATCGAAAAGATTTAAAAGTATTTTTTGAACTTTGACACCCTATCTCAGTTATATTAACTTCTGTACTAAGATAGGTTTAGTTAAATCGCAATATTTTAACTTAACAATTCTCCAGTTGTATTTGTAGCCCATTACTTAAGGACCACCCCGTATGTATTTTGTATAAACAAAAGATTTGAGCAATCAACGCCATTTTCAATAGAGACCAATATGTTACTAACACTTCACATTATTTAAATTTGCTTAGGTGGGCGGTGTTTCCGGGACCTCCCCTACACCATTTTGAAATTTTGGTTGGATATACAGGGTGTTACAAATTCGAGAAACATTGAGATCTAAAGAACAGTAAAAGATACAGGGTTGGTTAAATTGGGGCAAAGTTGCGCATTGTTATGCTTAACAATATTCCGTTTTAAACATTTTCAAATTTGCAGCCGTTCCAGAATTATCCAGAATTTTATTTTTTTCTCGGTTTATTTGAAGCGATATTTTAAAAGAAACGACAATATTCCCATTGCCACTTCTTTTGTTCTATAAAACAGTGTTTCTTAATTTAGGATCTGCCGTTTCGTCTTTGAGCCACAATCATAAAAAAATTTCAATAGGCGGAATATTTGGTTTAATACCTATAAACTAGTATTTTAATTCTAAATCCAACGATATATTACACTTTACATTTATGCGATGTTTCGAACCGAAAAACCATCATCAATAACTATTTTGCCATTACAAATAACGATTTTTCCCCATAAGGTTCGGGGAAATTTTCGTTTGCAGGTATATTGCTGTATATATCCATTTTTTTATGACGGGCCATGATTAAATTAATAGAGATATTTTCTTAAATTAAATGCTTTATTTTATTACCTACGTATAATTAAATGTATGTAAATTCTTAAAGCTTTCTAATTGAATTATAAATAAATAAAAAGAATAATAATGAGTAGCTATAAACACAATAAATTCATACTTATACTTCAGATGGAAATTTTCAAAATCCTTTGGAATAAAAACCAAATTTTGAATGTAAAAATAGCGGATAAACGTTGCAGAAATGTAAAATGTGATTTATCGCTAGTTTTAAAATTATAGTATGAGTTATTTAAGGTTAAAACCAAATATTCCACATATTTAAAAAAACAAAGTTGGTAATGGTTACTCAAAGACAAAACGTCGGATCTTAAATTTAGTGACATCCTTTTAAAGAACAGAAAAATTGACTGTGATAATAATAATAATAGTTGTTTTCCTTTTGTAACTTATCATGGACAGGAATACGTCTGACGTACGTGACCTTCAATAACGTGGCAAAAATCGTCTTTTAAGTAAGATATCTGGCATACTTAGCCGCGGCAAGGGGGCGGTATCATTCTTGGCTGACCTGAGTTCCTATTTTAATAAGGAACCATCATCTAAGCAGCCGACTTAAAATAAGCTAAGATTTATTGAAAAAGGAAAGCAACTAATATCTCTTCAAATAACTCAAGAAAAAACTAAAAACTGTTTCGCAAATTTTGGTTTTTTTTTTCCGGATAACTCCAAACTTTTAAAATTTTTAGGCATTAAAATGCGCAACTTTGCCACAATTTACCCAACCCTGTATCTCTTACCGTTTTCGAGATCCTAATAGTGTTCTTCGAATTTGTAACACCCTGTAAAATTCAATAGAATGCAGATTTCTAACATTTCAGATTTTATATGGCACATCCGGTTTTACCAAAAAGCTCTTACCTTTGCTATTTCAAATGGAACACCCTACATATTTTTCTACAAATCAATTCTACAGGAAATTCCAAGAAAATACATGTACCACATGTTGGACCTATCCTAATTAGTTAGTTAGAACACCCTGTAACCTTCAATAGAATGCAGATTTCTAACATTTCAGATTTTGTATGGCACATCCGGTTTTACCAAAAAGCTCTTACCTTTGCTATTTCAAATGGAACACCCTACATATTTTGCTACAAATCAATTCTACAGGAAATTCCAAGAAAATACATGTACCACATGTTGGACCTATCCTAATTAGTTTTCGAGAAAATTGCGTTTTAGGGCCATTTTTTTTTAATTTGATTTAAAACAAATAATTACGGTAGAAAAAACTAATGTGAATTTTTACACATAATTATTAAACCTAATATTCTATAACTGTAAAAATATAATTTTCAGTTTTATCAGTAGTGCTACAAAAATTGTCTTTCGATAGTAAAGAACTTCAATAATTCAAATGGAAACAACTGGCCTAAGGCCTGTAAACTAAACACCCATTTCTCAATCTTCTATGTTAATGATATCCAATCTTTAAAGCCAATATTATTTAAGAAATTAATAGTGAAACGTTAAAAAAATATATTTTATTGATTATTTTCAAGGCAGTCTAGCGTTTTACCAATAATATCCTAAAAACCAATAGGTTGGAAGATAGAATTTATTTATTTAAAAGAATAAGAAATACGAGTTAGGTTTAAATTAAAGTCCTAAGAAAGAGGCTTCTACTAGAATTATTAAAGTTCTTTACTGCCGAAAGTCAATTTCTGTGGTACTTCCGATAAAACCGAAAATTGTTTTTACGGTAATTGGGTATAAGGGTCATTAAATATGTGTAAAAAATTGCCACAGCCCTTTTTATCACCAATTTGGTTTTTTATAAAATGGCGGTTAACATGACATTTTTAAACGCCATTTTTATAAAAACTTATTAAGATAGCTATAACATGTGGTACTCGTATTTTCTTGAAATTGCCTGTAGAATTTATTGTTAGTAAAATGCATAGGGTGTTCCATTTAAAATACCAAGGTTAAGAGCACTACCGGTTAAACCGGATGTGCCACATAAAATCTGAAACATTAGAAATCTGCATCCTATGCAACCAAATAACATACCAAAAGTTTAAAATCGTGTTTTACTTCTCAAGAAAATGACAGGCATGTTAGTAATTTCGTGCGCTTGAAAAAATACACTTTAAAAATCCATGTGTTAATGTGTTAATACCTTAAAATAAATAATTATATAAAAATAAATGTTGTTTTTTCAGGGTTAAACGGGCAGCTTGGTTATAGTCATTGTAATGGACATGGTCATAACCTCAGCGTAGGTGTTAAGGCTCCCGTTTACACCAATGAAGTATCAACTGTAAATGTAGGGGCAGGAGTTAGTACTCACTTTGGAGGTCCTGGGAAAAACCGCGTCACTGGAAAAAGTGCCGAAATAGGTTTCCATTTTAAATTATAAAATAATGAAGTTGTACTGGATATATGTATATTTTGATTTATATAACAAAATAATCACAAATTAAAACACAAAAAATATACCAACTTGTTTTACTATAGTCGCTAATTCCTTTTTCATCTTTTATGAAGGGAAAAGTGCCTTTCGGTTAATTTTTCTAAAACTGTGATTTGTTACCGATCTCGACTCCTAGAATCCATGGATCACATGAAAATCTTCATTAATTTTACTTTTAGAGACAGAATCTTAAAATTGGATGTTTGCCAAGTTGAAATTTTAAATACCTTTTATATACCGATCTTTTACTAACCAATTTTTAATGCATACTTTTAAGTTATTGAAAAAGTTAGACAAAATTGGGTACTTAAGCAAACGCAGGGCGATGTAGATATCTTTTTCACAGGACCTTAATCTAATATTGGATTAGGGCGCCAAAAATCTTGTCCAATTTAATGCATCCAAAACACAATCATGTTCAATGTCGCGGAAAAAGTTTCTGTGGAAAAAGTCTTCAAATACCTATTATTTACATCTGAACGGTCAAGTTCTGGTTAGCAAATTTTTAATTTTTTAAGTCCCGTGTTAACAAACTTCCTCCTACCTTGCTTAAGACCCACAGTACGTTAGTATTTAGGCTTTTAGCTTTCGCGGATTGTCCACCAAAAAAAAAATATAAGTAATTTATTAAATTAACTATCACACGGAGGATTAACAGAATATCAGATTTTTTTTAAGGAGAATACCCGACAGCCTTCTTCTATAAAAGTTGAGAGGGATCATTTTATCATATGAGGGGTGATTCATTACGAGGTACTTTTTTAAAAAATAAAAAAACTTTCTTAAGTCATATTTATTATCATACGGAAGAACTATATCATACGTTTATTTTTTAAAGATTATGGCTTTCAAATGTTGGCCTTCACTGCGCCTAACATGGTCTGTTCTTAAGCTCCAATTTCCGAGCGCCAAATCAATTCGTTTAAATCATCACGTACACTCGCAGCTACTGCCGCTGTATTTTCTGCACTACGTGCTGGGTGTGGCTCATTTGGTCAAGAATTATCCAATAATGAGAATTGGAGTTCAAATTTTTTAATGGTACAGCGAATAGTCGGGCCAGTACGCCGATTATGCATGGACTATAAGCGCACGAAACACATTTCTCGGAGAATCATGATTTTCATAATGCAGTTAAACAAGTTTTAGACGTTGTGCCGGGGGCTAAATTTTTCCAGGATAAATTGTCAAACAGTACTGAACACAAATACCATAACTGTTTGAAATTTGGACCCTCTCATCTATCCACAAATACCTACTACAAAAAGTACCTCTAAATGAATAACCCATTACTTTATTATTTGGCATATTTATAAAGTATACCTATTTGTCCACGCAAAGCAAAATTTGTTGTTGACTTATTAACTTTTGATCCAGAAAAATATTAAGGAGCTGGCTGGCGATTTTCCTATCTCAAATACTAGTATCGCCTTTGACATCCATATAATATGGTCACATGAATTCTTTTTGTAAGTTATGAAGGTGAGCCAAGAGCAGGAGATACAGGACATTTTGTACTTACTAATTGTATTTTATTATTTTAAATAATAAAAAGTTATAAAGGTAAGCCAAAGAAAGGAAACGTTTGACATTTAAGATTAAAAAATTGTTATTTTTTTTTATTATGGCTTCCTATGTAGATTCTTTACCTTAAAAGATATACAGTGGAGGCAAACTAATTGGAAACGATACTTAAGAATAATTTAATAATTTTTATACAAAAATGTATACGAGAAATTTTAAATTTTATTTCAATGATACTTTTATTGTACTTTAACTTTTTTATTTTTATAAATAATTAAACATGTTACTTGTTTCTAATAATTTATTTTTTAACCTATATAAAAAAATGCAAATTCTGAGCGGCAAACTAATTGGAAACGTAATTTTCAAATTAAAGATTTTCTAATTACAAACACAGTATACTAAATCTAGCATCTAATACTTAATTGGATGGCCATTTGCTTCAATTACCTTCAAACATCTTCTAGGCATAGACTTTACTAAGTGTTTACACGTGTCAATCGGAATATCAGTCCATGCCTGTTTCATGGCGTCAAACAATTCGTCGAAACTTACATAATTTTTCGAAGCCACTTTCCGTTTTAATATCATCCAGAGATTTTCTATAGGGTTAAGGTCTGGACTACAAGATGTCCATTTCAGAACTTCAACTTGATTTTCTTGAAGCCAGGCTGATACTCGTCTAGCAGAATGCTTTGGATCAATGTCGTGCTGGAGTTTCCATAATACCGATAAATTTTCTTCTGCGTAGGGTTGCATCACATTTTGCATTATATTAATATATTCATTCTGATCCATGGTACCATTTATTCTATAAAGTGTTTCAACACCACCAGGAAAAACAACTCCATACCATGATGGAACCACCTCCAAATTTTACAGTTTTTTTCGTGTAAGTAGGATCGAATTCTTTTTTGGTGGATGCCAAACAAAGCGTTTTCTATCTGAAACTAATTTATTTATTTTGGTTTCATCTGACCATAACACTTGCTTTCATTGTTGGATAGTCCAAGCAAGATGATGTCTTGCAAATTCCAAATGACTTCTTCGATTCGTTTCCGAAACACGTGGTTTCTTTCTTGGAACCCTTCCAAAAAGATCTGCTTCGTATAAACGGTTACGAACACTTCTAACGCGGAATTGCTGTGGATTTTCTACAAAAACTTCTTTCCGTATGTCTACAGCTGTTTCATGTGGGTCAGCTTTTGAAAGGCGAACGATACGACGATCTGTTTTTGCACTAGTTTTTCTAGGACGTCTCTTTCTGGGGACATTTTTAACTGTTCCATGTAAGTTAAAATGATGAATAGCAATAAATACTGCCCTTTTCGAACGGTTAACTATTTCAGCAATATTCTTGTATGAATAACCTTTTCTGCTTAAGTTAATTATTATTTGTCTTTTAGTTTCATTATAAATTTTTTGCGAACCCATATTTGAAAGAAGAATGACATTCAACTGAAGCCCAAACAAAATTTTGACAAAACACAAATGCTATCTTGTAATCTTAATGATAAGTGACATTTTAAAGATACACCTACTTGATGTTTTCTATATGCAACTTAATGTTTCCAATTACTTTGCCGCTCAGAGTTTGCATTTTTTTATATAAGGTTTTATATTTATTTAATCCGTTAAGTTTAAACTTCGGTAGCACAAGAAAAACTCTTTATTATAATGTTTTATTTACTTTGCCGTCAATATTTTCTTCCTTAGAAAATAAATTGTATTTTTCTAGAGACCAGAAATACCCGTTTTTGTAATACTTTATATAAATTCAAGTCACGATCTCAAGTTTACTGGTTGTTTAGACCGACTAGGATGACACATAAAGGCTGGAAATGGTCCAGGTAAGTTGAATTTTATTTAGACCGTATAAGCTGTAACCAAATAGAAATGTGATAAGAATACGGTAGTGGAAAATTATGTTACAAAATAAATTATCCATTAATAAAGCTATATTTAAACTTTTAATCCTAAGCACAGTACAGGGTAGACCAAATTTAACGCTTTTTATCGGAAACCTATGTAGTCTAGTCATTAATTTCGAAAACGTTAAAAATAAAAATAAAGCCTCTAAAAATAAGTGCGATAGCTTATTCGAATCAAAATGATGTGTAGAAAAATGTTTTTAGGGGCTTATAAGCACATAAAAACCATTAACCAAATAAGAACAAAAAAAGTTTTGTGTTAATAACTTAAAAAATATTGGAGATATGCTCTATATTGGTTAGGCGGATTCATTTATTGGATGGTCTTCTTGTTGGGTACACGCCTTTCGGACCGCAAAAACCCAAAAATTCTAATTAAAAAACAATATGTCAAACTATTTTCAGTTTGCGATACAAAAATAATCTAAAAATTTTAATCATTTTAAATTTAAATATTAGTTAATTTTTTATTTTTATTATTTAACTTAATTTTTAACTTGACAAAAACAACAAGTCTGCCACCGAAACGTCGTTTTTATTTAGGATTTTTGGGTTTTTTAGGGGTTTTTCTTTTATTTTGTTTCAGGCGACCGGCCAGTTCATAGGGGTCAATAGGGCTGAACAGGGTCAGCTCGTATACCCCGGACCAGGAACAAGCGGTCCCATTCTTTCCAGGCGTGTACTAAACAAGAAGACCATCCATTAAAAATATTGTCATAAATGGATTTAATACATAAAAAATCCTAAAAGAGAAGAACATTTTCAATAAAAAGTTTTTATTTTAGAATTATCTCTATTATTTTTTAACATTGAAAATAAGTAACACTTCGCGACTTCGTTTCAAAAAATTTAGCCGTATAAAAAGCCGGTTTATAACTTACATAAGTATTTTTTTATGTATTATATACCGATTTACAAATATTAAGAAATTATTGCATTATCCACACGCTAAAGCAAATAAACCTCTGCAAAAATAATATTTAATTACCGGGGTAACTTTTTACAAAGTGGAAATTTTTTTCACTGAGGCTTTTTAGTTAGGTGTCTAGATTCGACAACAATTTTTTTAAATTTTATTTAATACATAAAAAAATATACCTTTATTTAAGTGATATGCCGGCTATTTAGATGGCTTACCTTTGCCAAAACGACGTTGCAGAGTCTGGTTGCTTGAAAAGGACAAAATACCGTAGGATCACATAAGGCAAAATTGATTTGTGACACATTGAAGGTATTCAGCTAAAAAGTTTTACTTTATGCGGCTTGCTCACCACACTTGGCTTCTTTCGATTCCCACTTGTTATGTTGATGGATCGCGAATTTGCTGAGCAACCCTGTGGTTTATAGGAATAATATACACAAAAAGAAGCCTATTAATAGTTTGCAGAAAAAGTAGAAGACTTTTACTGATGTGATATTATTTACAAATTACTTAAAAGATAAAATAATGGTTTAAAAAAGTAATAATATAATTTTAAATAAATCACTTTTTACTCTACTTTCTACCGGACTTAACATGTTATTTTTTTCTTTCGCATTTTATACTACTTGTACATTCATGATACAATGAATACAAGGTTGAAACTCGCCCATGACATTTATGACGTGATCACCGACTCTGACGTAGTTATGTTAAAAAAATGTGTAAACAAAGTTAAAGTCATATACGTTTGCATTCGTGTTTTTAACAGTTTGCCTGGCGTTTTACTTTGTTTTTCGGCAGTTCTATAACTTAGGGAATAGTTAAAGTAAAAAATAATTTGTTTTTAAGCGCTTTAAACAGTGGTTAAAATTTACAAACATTGCAGGCTTTCTTAGGTCTTTAATTTAAATATCGCGGGAAAAAAACTCACATGGCTACATCATTTGCTGTATTCCTTTTATGCTCCAGAACCGCCCAGAATGACACCATAAGTGTTCCTTTTACAATTTTTAATATTTTTTCATGTTGTAGAACCATTCTTGACACTATTGACATTTCAGAGAATGGTTCTATCATGTATGTACATCTACGTAAACAATTTTTTGTTGTTTTGCATTTAATACTGAATACAAAGCATCCATACCATTACGTCTACGTTTTTAAAATAATAATATATTATTACATTTATTTATACTAAAGGTTTGTCTTTAAAATGTATCAATTTTGGAACATGACTAGAATATTAGAAAATGCATTATTAGTTTCTTCCGAGGATCAAGAGCTTTTATTCCCAAAGGATGGTGGGAAAAGAATTGAAAAGAACGGAAATAAAATATAAAGTTCTGGGATTTATCTCAGGAAAGATAAACATGAAATTGGCCACATAAAATATAAACAACCTATTTACAAAAATCTTTAACAATATTAAGAAGAAGTAAATTACCAAAAGGTGCAACAATAACAAAATTTGTTGTTTTTTTACTTGTTTGTTTTATTATAAACTTTAATTGAAATAAAATGCGGTCAGTTATTTCTTATAGAGTTTTTAACCTATTTTGTACAGTAGATTAAAGTGTATGTATTTTTTTGCTAATGTTGAGAAAATTTCTGAAACATGCTGCTATTTCAGATATTCAAATGTATTTTAAAATAGGCGTCTTTAAAGTAACTGAATTATTACGAAAAAGTGAGTAAAAAATGACATAAAACAAATTAAATAGTTTTAATTATCCCTAAAAATATTACAGATTTTTAAGTTTATTTTATGCAGGGTGTCTCTGAAAGGTGCGAAGAAAAAAGCTACCACAAATTCCTGTGGCTAAAATATAACGATCAAACCTAACTTACCTTACTCCAAAAGTTTATGATTTCGGGAATAAAGGATAATTCTAAAACATACTATATACCCCAGACATGGTCATACAGGAAATATTTTTTTTTTAATTCAGTAGCGCCTTCTAAAGTTTACTATAAAATTAGGAGCAGATTATTATTTTTCTTCTCCCTAGCCAAATATTGTAAAAATACACCTATAAACAAAATTATTTATGAAAAACTAAAACCAAAATAATTTTTTAATACCCTGTCTCTCCAAAATCATTCACTTCTGGACTAAGGTAATTTGGGTTAGATCGTCATATTTTAGCCTTAGGAATTTGCGGTAGATAGAAAGTGGTTGCCAACTTGTTACCAAAACCTTGATTTTTTTGTTTTAAGTTTATCTATAAGGTGATATGTATATTCCAAATGTCAAATTGACTTAATATACTTCGTGCCTGCGATATTTCGTACCTCGAGACCGAACTGCTCCTTTTTTACAAGTTTGGCAAGTTACCCAAAACATATTTTAAAATTCCATATTTTTTATTTTTTTAATGCTCTTAAGTACTTTAATATACCGTAAAATTGTTCTTTAGGGTTTGAATATCAGAAATAATTAAGATAGTACTGATTGTCAGGGATGATTATAAAACCTATCGAGTGTCTGCGGAAATCTATAATCTTAAACATGCAGGCAAAATCAATTTCCTATGTTACGATCGGTAATGATATGGTCAAATTTAAAGTCTCTGGATTTGAAGCTCCTAACAATTTTAAGAAAGTACAGGGTTTTCATTTATATTTTTCCACCCACTTTTAGCCATAACCAAAAAAAATAGAAGGAAATGTTTTGTATAAATGTTTCATACTTTTTTATCTATTATCTTTTGAGCAAAAAAAAAAATAAATGAACATCAAAAACTTAAGAAAACTGAAAAACTAAACTTTCTTTAATCAAACACCCTGCATACTATGTCACCATTAAAAAGGTCTTTTAAAAAGCTTTACAAATACCACCTTTATTTTATCTATCTTTAATAGTTTTCGAAATATTTATACCCACCTAAGGCATTAAGCTGAGATAATGAAAATTATATTCCGATTTAAATGGTCTTATTTTCGAAACTGTTAAGGACAGATTTATCAAATGTGGAATTTTTGTAAAGCTTATTAAAAGACCTTTTTAATGGTGCCATAATATATAGGGTTGTTTATTTAATAAAAGTTTACTTTTTCATTTTTCTTTAGTTTTTATTGTTCAGTTATTTCTTTTGTTATGCTTTGAAGATGTTAGGTGAAAAAGTGTAAAACTTTTATATAAGATGTTTGTTACTATTCTTTTTAGTTATAGCTAAAAGTGGATAGCAAAATATAAATGAAACCCTGTACGTCCGCGCATTAGCAATGACAAAAAAATAGATGGACATTTGAGTACCAAAAACACTAACGGCCAGTTTCACAATTTTTGGTTAACTCTAACCATGGGTTTGTTACCATAGAAACAACGAAATACCGAAATGCGATTGGTGTTGCCCAAATAGTTAACCCAAAAGTGATGGTAACCATATATTGTGAAACTGGGCTTAAGAGTCTAATTCTGCCGCCACACATTGGGCGAAGTTGTGGCCAAACTATTTGTCGAAACATTTGGCAAACTATTTGTACGCAAGCGGACTCAAGAAAAGTTGGGCCGATTAAGACGAATGTAGAAGAACTACCTGTGCACACAATGTTTGTTTGCCAAAGTTTGTCGTAGTTGGCTCAATGTCTGACGGCATAATAATTTTTGAAGATGCATATGTCATGCGATTCCTAACCAAGGAGGATAAAATTTTCAAGGACAATACTGCAGTCCAACAGAAAAACACCATACTTGCATATAATAAACCATATCACATACGGTGTTTTTCTATTGGACGGCAGAATACTAAAATCTAACCATCTACAGACTGTCCACGTATGGGGTTGACAAAAGCACAAATAGAGCAAAAATTTAATTTTTTGAAAAAAGTCATTCTATATAAAAATTTTTGCTTTTAAAAAAATATGATTCACGAAGGGAAAATTTTAATATTGTATACAGAGTATGCAAAATCTTGAAATACCTGATTTTTCTCCAAGAGTAAACTATCTTTATTTTTATTTTTAAACAACATATTATTTTAAAAGTTTATTTAGAGTAGCATCTTGAATGACCTTATTACTATTACAGAGAAATAAAAAGGTTATTAAAAATTAAATAATATAAAAATTAAATTTTAATAATAATATTAACTAAAAAACTCTCAAAATTTGCTTTTCGAACACATGTTTGATTCAAATTTCTACACAGCATAATTTTATAAATGTAAATGAGTGTGATCAAAACGTTTTCGCAAAACTATGGAACTTAATAAAGTTTAAGTTATTTTTATTAATTACAAACATTACTCTAAATGAAATTTTATAATAATTTTGCATTAAAATGAAAAGTATAGGTAGTCTTGAAGAAAAATAATGCTTTTTAAGTTTTTGCGAACGCTGTATACAAATTTGGCATTTTTTTGTGAATTATATTGTTTTTACAAAAAAAAAAAAAAAAAAGTTGATAAAAATTACTTCGAAAAATAATTTTTTGGTCCATTTGTACTCTTGTGAACCCCATACGTGAACAGTCTGTATGTAAACCTAGTTGTGTTCTCACATTTAAATTAAGGAATCTAAATACTCGCATTTTTTTAGCACGTTGTATTAAGTATCAAAAATATAAACTTCTTGTAGGATCAGCAGCGGGACTACGTGTACTGTAGTATGTTATTCTACAAATAGTACAAATCCACATCATTCTACCTCACTCGCACTCTGTGTTCAAGAAAACACGCTTAAAGTCGATCAAATTGGTCGCCTATAAGCAAGGTCTTTAAACGTGTAGAATTCTACCAAAATTTTAAAAAATCCGTACATATTACCCTTAAATAAATTTAGGTTTTCGTTAGTTTGCTATGATTTATATATTTATTTGGTTGTTTTTAGTGTTATTAGAATGCAACAATTTATTTTATTGTTTTTAACACGCTTTTATTAGCTTGGGTTGTATCTATCTATCTATCTATCTATCTATCTATCTATCTATCTATCTATCTATCTATCTATCTATCTATCTATCTATGTAACGGAATCTTTGAGCCTAATTTTTACCAACTCCCAGCGATTCAATCTCTTTGAAACTTGGCACACGTATCAAGGACCGATGACAATGCAATAATTTAAAAACAGTATCCCGTTATCCTGATTAGGACCGCCAGGATAAATAAATTCCTTTACAGATCCTGTGTCCTAATACTACTCTTGACAAAAATGGCGAAGGAACTTTTTAGTGAATAAACTGGAGCATTTTTACATACATACATACATACATGCATATCGAACTAAAAAATGAAAAATAAATAATAGTTTAAAAAAACTAAAAAACACGCTTTTATATGCAACCGAACTAAAAATTAGAAAATAATTTTTCATTACACAGAGTTTGTCACTTCAGAATAAAAGCGTGGGGTGCTTAATATATTAAATGTTATAATTATTCTATTTGCAAATATCTATGAGGAAAAAGTTATGAAAAAATATACTCTGAAGTGAGAAACTCTTTGTAATGAAAAATTATTTTCTAATTTTTAGTTCGGTTGCATATAAAAGCGTGTTTTTTAGTTTTTTTAAACTATTATTTATTTACAATGATAGAAAAATATAATTTAAGTTTAGTTCTAGCCATGTATTTAGTGTCCAACCAATGTGACCCTGATTTTTGCAAAGATTCACAATTGTGTGAAGGTAATTCGCTATTGAATTTTTTAGTTTAGATAAATTGGTCACACAGCCCCCTCTTAAAACCAAAGCTAATTACTCCTATGAGTTACGGGTTTTAGAAGTCAAACTGGCAGTTTTGTGTTGTTAATATGATAGAACTATTACCGCAAGTAACTTGGGTATGCTTAACTCATTTTTGAAAAAAATGTTACTTAGTTACTTTTACCTTTATACTGGCTTTATTTAGACTAAACTTTCACTTCATTTGATATGATAAATATTTTAGGTATTATTTCTTATAGAAAACATAAGTTTTCTTTCATTTATTTTATGTTTTTAGGCCGAATATAAAAACTGTTCAAGGAGTAAAGAAAATGTAAAGAATAATATTTTTTAATTTTAATAATAAGGCTCCTTACAACAATACCCATTTTTGGGCACATTCAATTTATTGTAATTAGTTTACTTAGGTCAAGTAGAATGTGTACTTATAAAAAATAAATTAATTAAATTATTCAAAAGTTAAAAAATTTACACTCCTGAAAAGGCGAAGCTCATCTTGTACTTTCGTATGGGTTGATTTACCACTTAACCTGAAAAATAATAAAATTAGGTTTTTTTGCCTTTCTATTAATGACAGTGACTTCAATTAAAATTACAATTAAATGTTCTAATTCGTGTACTTTTTAAAAAAATCAAAGAAAAGTGATCATTGTGTATTTACGGTGTTAGGGTATATTTGACCTCCGCGCGATTATTCACGCAATAAAAAGGTACGCCCCTGCTTCAGCAATAATGGAGAGGAAGGGAGCATAAAGTAAAGAAAAACACTAATAGGTACTATTGAATAATTTATCAAAAGAAAAAAAAACAAAACTCTGACATAATCAAAAATAAAATAACACTGATATAGCAGGCTTACTTATAAAGAGTACTGTATTTATCCATACTCAATGAAAAATAAATTTAATAATATTAATACTAAAAAATAATAATAATAAGTTGTTACATCTTTGGGCTCGCTTTGCTTACTAAAGCTTTTTAAACAAGGTTTAATATTTGAAAGAAAGACTTTGAGTTTTTTTATATACACATTACAAGATGGTCTAGTTTTCAGCGCCAAAAATTTGTCGTTTACGCCTTCCCAAAATTTAAAGAGGTGTTTATTATTAGGCTGAAAATAGACAGAGCGTTTTTCGCCAAGTCGACAGCCGAACGTAAAGTCACCTTTATCGTGTAGGTATAGCAATCTCAGCTTGCCGACTCGTGTGTTTTGCACCGTTTTGTCACCGACGCGGTGAAAACCTGTAAAAATATTATATTTTTGTGAATTATGCCAAAACTTTATAATTAGTATTATTTTAAATTAAATTTTTAACTGCTTATTTAGCGTTGTGTCGATATTTTATACAGACTGTCCACGAATGGGGTTAACAAAAGGACAAATGAACCAAAAACTTAATTTTTAGAAAAAAGTTATTCTTTATAAAAGTTTTTGCTTGTAAAAAAATATGAATCACAAAAAGAAAATGCTAATTTTTATACGGGGCTCGCAAAAACTTAAAAATTATTTAGAGAATTTATTTATAATAGCATTTTTAATGACTTAATTAAGATTAAAGGGGTATCAAAAAGTTTTAAAAATTTGAATATTTTTAATTTTTGCAGTAAAATGGCCTAAAAACTTTTAATAAATTGCTTTTTAAACACCTGCTCTCTCCTAATTCCTACACAACACAATTTCTTAGCTGTAAACCAATGCGTTTTTGCCAAATTGTGGGGTTCAATAAAGTTCTGTAATATTGTTTCTCTAACTTTACTTAATACTAAAAATAAAAGTAGTTTATTTAAAAAAATCATGTTTTTTAAGTTTTTACGAACCCTGTACCCGAAATCAATATTTTCTCTTCATATATTTTATTTTTAAAAGCAAAAATGTTTATAAAAAATAACTTTTTTTTCGAAATAATAAATTTTTGGTCCACTTGTCTTTTTATTAACCCCATTTGTGGACAGTTTATATAATCCTAAACAGCCTGACAAAAGATCTGCCTTAAATAAATTTCTAGGTTAAGATGACGTCAGTTTTTCGCACATACGTAGGACCTTAAGAGGGATCTCATTTATATAAGCCTAAATTTGGAGGTTATGTCAACCCTTTTGATGAATTTAAGATGCTCTCAAAATAAAATCAATATGGCTGCCTGTAGGCACACAATCATTTTAGTTGCTGTAATGTAACCAAATTTTGAAATAAATCACCGTTTTATGTGCTTAAAATTCATTGAACTAGTAGAAAATTTCATTTAAAAGTTTTCAAGACACCCACGGTACGTTAGTATTTAGGCTTTCAGCCTTCGTGGATTGTCCAAGTTAAAAAAAAAAATGCCTACAACTTGTTGCATTGTGAACTGTAGCAAAAGTGGAAATCGTGATATTGTAATGTTTTATAAATTACCAACTGAACTTCATTTTACTCACAGACAGGACTTAAATGAACTCCCAAAAGAGCGACGTAACGCTGGTTGTTACAAGCTATAAAAAGAGAAAATCTAACTGTTATTTTTTTATGCAGTACTTCCCTTATTTCAGGTAAACCAGCGTTAAAAGACAAGATATCCCTGATTAGGTTCCATCATTGCATATGGGTTACGACAGTAATAAAATAACTTTAAAAGGGCTTATACTGCGGTGCTAAGAAAAGAAAAAATTGAATTTAATTATATTAGGCCCTTTTTGCACAAGATATATGTATGTTATTATATTTATTTATTATTATTAAGCTATGTCGATATTTAAGTTTTTATTTTTATATGAATTTTATAATAGCTTTTTGTTTTTAAACATTTTTTTGTACTATTTGGGCACTGCCTGTAATGTTAAATTAAATTAATAAAAGGTAAAAAAAAATTAAAATATTTACTGGGTACTTTTATTGTTACTTTACATTTATCAGTATAATTTTAATAAAATTTTAAATTTTCGAAACAGTTATCAAATCTTTGTACATTTTAATTAGTTTTTATTTAATAATAAATATATTTCTCTGTAAATAAAAAATATAATTATTTGATTCTCAAATTAAAGTTTAAATTTGCTCTTGACAAACTTTGGGTAAAAAAATCTTTATTAAGCAAATCTTTTAACTTAGTACACAAAATTTCATATCTTAATGTTAACTAATATTGCAAAAACATGTCCATTAGAAAAATCCAAATTATAAAATAGGCTGTTTGTTACTCTAACAAAAAAACAAATTTATTTTCTATTTATGGAAAATTAAAAAAAAATAGCTTACTTACTTGTAATAAAAAAACTAAGGTTCTGAAAAAAATATAAAGATTTATAGTACATAAATTACATAATAGATATATAAAAATATATACAATGAAAAAAAACAAATGGGTACTTGTACAAATTTACAAGTTCTGACACTGCCTACATATCCACAAGTTTTCTGGTATATCCGAAAGCCCAACACAATCTAGGTAAAGCCACTGTATATCGCAGCTATCATTTTCACATTTTAGCATTACTCTACCATTATCCAGTCCCTTAAAAATGCGTGATTTTTGGTGTAAATGTTTCCTCTGTGTAAAATATTTTCATAAAAGTTCAGACAGCACATCTTGTTGATAAAAATTCCTCACTTTTGGAAAGCAAATGGCTCTACTACTCGCATTAATGCTGCATCATCCTAGACATCTTTAATTTTTTAAAGAAACTCTATTAATTCGTCATCAACTAGTGCAGAAACTTTCCTACGTTTAGGTTGTTGTTTACTTTTTTGCTCGTAGCCTAATAATGGGCACTTCAGATACAGAAGGAACAATCCATTATATCTTTACATCAGTGCATGATGAGGTGGTGGCACATTTCCTATATATTCTAATGTAAAAAGGATGGCAGCAATATGGCTACAAACCTTAGACAGTCCTGCCATGCAAGTGCAATGGCATGAATTAATCGTACCATCTTCCTGACAAATTAGCCAAACTCACAGGGGAGATTGATTCATTCTTTGTTAGTGCTTTACCTAAAAATAAGAAACGTGTTGTAAAATAACTTCAACATAATAACACTAAATATACTAAATACACAA
Organism: Listronotus bonariensis; assembly: GCA_014170235.1. Classification (NCBI taxonomy): domain Eukaryota; kingdom Metazoa; phylum Arthropoda; class Insecta; order Coleoptera; family Curculionidae; genus Listronotus; species Listronotus bonariensis. The sequence goes on from JACEGR010000409.1 coordinate 65,313, forward strand.
TAAAATACTTTAAATATATTTTACCTTGCCAAGGACAACAGCATGATCCCCAATTTTTTCTTGCTTCAAAAGCCAGCCTCAAAATCAGGCTTTTATATGCTGTTAATTGGTCTTTTGTATAAAAACTATGAGTTAAAATTGAATAGAAAGCAATATCAAATCTCGTAAGTATAGAAAAATTCGCTGAAGAAGCCTCCAAGTCTTCAGGAGAAAATGTAAACGGATCTTTTCTTCAATTATTTTAATTTTCTTCTTGCATCAAGTCGCAATGTCCGAACTTTCGCATTCTAACTCTAAAAATATTCACTTTTGGCAACACAAGCCATTTTTAAGTATGTTTTTTTTCCAAGAAGACTCAAGAATAATAAAAAAAACGCAAAGGAATACTACCAAACAAGCTAAGCAATGGACTGAAGAGCCTTTGTGTGCCTACACCCGGCCATTTTAACGTGTTCTGGACAGGTCTATACAAGTTTATGTTATGATGGATCAAATTTTTAGGTTATATTGACTTGCTGCGTCTTTGTGGTTATGTTAACTGGTAGCTCTTTAGATACGATAAGGTACACTAAATTTTATAATTTTAAACCGCGCGCCTTATTACCAGGATTAAGTTCCGATTTTAATCGTTAACTCTCGAACAGCTTGACTTAAAATTTTTGCCTTTGCAAAAATGAATATTAGGTCTTAGCATCAGGATCCTACGCACAACGGTTTAACTTTTAAAAAAGATCTAGCTGAAATATGACAATTAACAGATAAAATTTGACATTTATAGAATAGTACTTACCACGCCTTAAATTTGACATTAAAAAGAATTCATAAATTTTAAATGATGTCAGAGATTTTAAGATAATTATCATTGAAAAAGTTTACTAAATTATAAATTACGTTAGAGATTTTAAGATAATAATGTTAGCAAAAGATTTCTAGATTTCAGTCAGAGATAATTTTCGTCAGAGGTGTTAAAATAATAAGCATAGCAAAAAATTTCCATATTTTAAATGATGTCAGATATTTAAAGATAAGCTCGTTTAAGAACGAAGTGATGGTAAATGCTCCATCTCCCTCTATTTACATTTTCTAATGACATATTTTCTATTTATGCCTTTCTATGGCTTTCGGGCTGAATTTAAACCAAGATAAATTAAAAAAAAAAGATATATTAGAAGCCACTGCTTTGTCTTTTATGAAATACATGGTTTTTGCACAAATAATATTACAAGGATATCATTTACAATTAGATATTTATCCCGACTCTTCTTTTAAAATCCCAGGATATAAACTCTTAAGGATCAGTATTTTATTCCACAACACTCTATATAATTTAAAAATGGCCAATCCAGATATGTTAGAAACTAGATAATAAACTTAGCAAAAGATTTTAAGTCAGAGATATTTTTCGTCAGAGATTTTAAGATAATAAGCATAGCAAAAGATTTCCATATTTAAAATGATGTCAGGAATTTTAAGATAAGCTCCTCTAAGAGCGGAGTGATTATTTACATTTTCAAATGACATATTTTCTATAAATGTATTTTTATGGCCTTTGAGCTAAATTTAACCAAACATAAATAAAAAAACATATATGAGAAGCCACTGCTTTGTCCTTTGTGAAACACATGGTTTTTGCACAAATATTATAACAAGGCTATCTTTTACAATTAGATGTTTACCCTCGACTTTTCTTTTAAATCCCAGGGTATAAACTCTTAAGGATTAGTATTTTATTCCAAAATACTCTATATTTAGAAGTGGCCTGCAAGAAATCCAGATATCTTAGAAATCAGCTGTTTAAATCAGCTGTAACCACGTATAACTTCTGGGGCCCGAGTGTCTGATGAAAGGGTGTAAATTATCTCTTTTGTTTGCCTCTTTCTTTTAAATTTAAAAGTAGGCAATTTGAAAAGACACAGAAGAATTTTCTCTTTGAAAGCGTTCTTCTTCATCGAAAATCGGAAGCCTGAAGTTAAAAATTATTTAAAAATTGAAATATTTTTATTAGAAAGTGACTAAAAAAGGTAATTTTGTTTTAAATGTGTGTATTGCAGCTAGCGCCCTCTAACTTTTGCCCATACATTTCCCTCCCTGTTATATTTACACTAAGTATAAACAAAATTATTTATAAAAAACTAAAATCAGAATAAACTTTTGACATTTTGTATTTTCGAAATCCTCCATCAGTTTTGCACTGAGATTAATTGGGTTTGATCGCCATATTTTAAAAAATTATTTGTAGCAATATTCGTTTCTTTTAGAGACCTTGTATAATATAAATCAATATCAGTTTCTAATTCATAAAATGAATATGTAAATAGGTTTTATAAATTATATTTCCCAATAGCAGTAAGTGTCGTCTATATCTGCACTGAAGGAGAAAATAGTAGTGTGTATTTTATTTAAGTATATTTCAATTCCAGTCACGCTATAAACTCAATGGGCTATTTCGGCTGACTACTGCCATACCCAAGATGACACGTAAATTCCTAAAATGGTCCAATATAGGTAAGTTGCATTTTAGAGCGACCCTTACCTACAATTTAAAACTTTTAAAAGAGTAAATGGAATATAAATTTGCCAAAACCCAATTCAATGGGAAAAACTTTTACTGAATTTTAGATAAATGTTTTATAGTTTTCTTAAGGTTAACTTTTAACAGTAAAACTACGAGTGGTTTTAAAAGGTAATCCCTGTAATATTTTTATTTTTTTGGGTAAAAAAATATCTGGTATGTTAGTAGTTAACACAAATATAAGTCTTTTGACATAGAGAAGGCCCAAAGAGCCCCCTTCTAAGCAAATTTGAATACCGTGAAGTGTCAGTAACAAATAGGTCTCTATTAAAAACGACGTTGATTGCTCACATCTGTTGTTTTTATTAGGGTATGCTTAATTTTTGGATAAAACGATTAGCTAAAAAATTGATATTTTACGGAAAGTTCAAAAGCCTGACCTCAGTTCAAAAAAACTGAATTTAAACCAGTTTTATACAACTGGGCCTAAAAGGCACAAAAAAGTTCGATCTCGGACTTAAACTGAATTATACAGTGACCGCCAGAAATGTTGAACCATATGGTTTATCCTGACAAAAATCTCTGCATACAGCGAAACTCACAAAACACTGATCAAAATTTAAATTAAACATATCGTATACAAAGGTAGGTGCAAATTAACGAATATGACACAAGAGAAAACTACCTTTATTTTTGAACTTAGAGAAAAATATAATTTGGAAAACTTGTTTAGACTTAATAGTTATGACACATTTTAGAAGCACAGCCTTACAGAAAAAATTGGAAGAAAAACTTGTTTTTCCAACTTACTCCGTATAGAAATTAGATCGAACTAAATTAATTAAAAAATTGAAAAAGTCAAGTTTTATTATTCATAAAGCATTTAAGTACATTTAGATCAATTCAAAAAACAAACCTAATTTTTTTTGGTCAAGTTCAAAACTTAAACCTCTCTTTAGATTTATTTGCCACATTGTTTTTGCTTTATAAACAAAATCTTCGCGTTTTTAAATTTACCATCATATGTTCGTACCTATTTAGATTAATCCTAAAATATTTTTATTAAATGTTTATGAATTTTTTCTTATTATCATAATTCCAATAAAGTTTAATTTTGTAACATTGTAATTAAACATTATTAAAATACATTTAAATTTTTTAAAAGTTAAGAAGATTTTTATAAGGCAAAAATGATAAGGAACATTAATCTAAAGGGGCTTTTAGGTTTTAACCTTAGTGAATCAGAAAAAGCAAAAATTCATGTTTATATTTTAAATTGATCTAAATGTACTTAAATGCTTTTTGAATAACAAAGCTTTGGCATTTTCTCAACATTTAAGGGTAATGAAAATAATTTACGGCAGTTTTTTTCGATCTAATCTCTATACGGGGTAAGTGGGAAAAGTAAGTTTTTCTACCGATTTTTTCATAGAAGGCTCTGCTTTTAAAATATGACATAACTTTTAATTCTAAACAAGTTTTTCAAATAATATTTTGCTTTAAGTTAAAAAATAAGGGTAGTTTTCTCTTGTACCATATTCGTTAATTTGCACCTACCTCGTATACGCTATGGTTTATTTTAATTTTGATAGGTGTTTTGTAAGTTTTGTATGTATGTAGAGATTTTTATTAGGAATTTTTTTTTTTTTGAGAAATCTAAAATAAAAAGTTTTCCATATGGTTCAACATTTCTGGCGGTCACTGTATACAGGGTGGGTAGTGGTAAAAATTGCTTTTAGGTACCTGCCCTCATTTTAATAGCTATTATAAAATTACAGGAAGTTATTCCTAGATACCAAGTCTTGATCTCTTATTAAAGTTTAAATTATTATTATTATTATTTTAATTGCCTGTGCTACGCTTTTATTGGAATTTAAATAGTTATTTATTATACAAGGAAACATTTTCAGCTTTTAACAACGTCTTTCACTGAAAAACATTCTAAATCAACTTTCTTGTGGATTTATAATAATAGAAATAATAAATTTAATGCTTACGATTTGTAAGTGATTATTTGACAGCCATGACATACGCTACAGTATAGCCTTTGCAAATTTTTTATGGAATGTGATTGATTTTATTAGCAGTTAATTTTAAGTACGTTAGATAATTTTATACTCATCTGTGACCAACACATAGTTACTTTGGCTTAAAAGTCATATTTAGAAAACGAGGTTGTAAAAACATATGAAGGGCCTAGTTTCAAAATGTACAATCTCAATTTTTTTACAAAAATCAGATAAATGTCTCATCAGTTATAATTTTCAGCGCTGAAACTAAGTAGGTTAATATTTTATCCCATTGGCATCGCAGTTAACTTTTAATGCATTTTGTGCATAAAAAGTGGGAATAGTTTAAGACTGTACAACCTAAAGTTATAATTAAGTTTAAAATCTTACAATCTCCTGACTTGTCGACTAAGGCATTACGTACAGTTTCCAATGCAAAATTAATTCTGTGTACAAAACTAATGTTGCAGTAATGCAGACTAGACAAAAATTATGATAAAAAATATACAGACTGTACACAGCTGGAGTTTACAACAGGACAAGTGAATAAAAAAATATTTTTGGATACAAAATAACTCCTGATATTTTTTTCTCATAAAAAAATGTGATTTACAAAAGGAAAATGTTAATTTTGTATACAGGGTTCGCAAAAACTTAAAAGCATATTTTTTTCAAAAGTTAACTGTCTCTAGTGTAGATTACAAAAATGCCATTGAGAAAATATATTAAGGACAAAGTTTATAATCCAATGTAATTTATTGAACTACTTAGTTTGGCAAAAACGCCTTTATTACATTCATTTACTGCTGGAACATTGTGTTGTGTATAAATTTGGGATAAGAAAATGTTTGAAAAGTTAATTAGGGTGGTTTTGTAGGCTCTTTTAAATTAAAAAATAAAATAATTAATTTGTGATAACACCAAAATCAGTTAAATTAAACTTTTTAACACCAGTGAAATAAATAAAGTAATTTAAAACGTCATATTAAATAAATTTTCCAAAACCATGAAAAAAATAGAAAAATATCATATGCGAGACATTTAAAAAAGAAAAGAGTTTAGAGTTTAATTATTTTGTCATAGGTTTACTGATTTATTGTGTATAAGAATATTGTTTTAAAGTTGTTATTTATTATTTATAGCCAGTGCCGAATTAACTCATAAGTAAATTAGGGAATTGCTTAGGACATTACGTTGTGGGGGGCACTGTAAAGATGTGAAAAAAAACAAAATACATTTTCGGTGTGTCTTATAAAAGGGAGGACCTTTTTTATGGTCCTCAAAATTGGTTATCAGATAGTATGAATCCGGCACTGCTTTTTATAACGCATTAAATGAAATACATATGTACGTTAACTATTTATATAAATGAAATGTATTTTGATAAAAAAAACATTACTTTTAAATTAATATGTACAAACTCTATCTTTTTGTAAATATTTTGTAACAGGATTTTTTTAACTCAAAAATATTTTTAGGCCATCACTATATCCAGAACAAAATAATTACATTTAGAAAAAAAATTGATGCACTTAATATAACTCCATTTTTTTTAATTTTTTATAAAATGTGGTATAATTGTAAAGTTTGTACACTTGGAATGTAGCCCCTTCATATACATTCCAATAAAAGCGAGCCACCCCCTATAATTACGTCATTTGTACACTTGAAAAAAAAAAGCTGAAACACTTCAATTCTTATTATTAGGGGGACATTTTTTTGTCTCAAAATTTACTTGTTCACTTGTGACACAAACGTCATAAAAGTTAAAATGGGAAAGGGGATCAAGTGATGCCTTATCTTAATAGGTGTTAAATTCTCTGTTTAATAGACTTTTTCCAAAATCGGTTCAGTAGTTTCCGAGAAAATGTACTTGAAATACCTGGTGTCTTTAGCCCCGGTAACTTTTTTATTTTTAAGACTATCAAAATAAAATTTAGAACCTAGATGTATTTTACTTAAATGTGCAATATTTCATGGATTTATTTATTTTTCGTGACTTCCATATCTGGCCGAGCGGATTAAACCTTATTATTTAAAATAGGACACCCGGCATAATTTTATTTATTTGCATAGGAGACGTATTTCCAAGTACTACGACACTTTATTTGCTACTTTTTGACATCCAACCTATAAATATTTCTAACTTTTGATTTAAAGTATCATTAGTACGATAAAACTGTACGGGGGTTACGGAAAAATGGATGTAACTTTTTTTTGCCGTGGCTACTAGGGCAAAAATTAAAAGTTTTATTACATTTATGGTACTTTGGATTAAAAATTAGAAACCCAAAATATTTAAAGATTAGGTGTCAAAAAGTAGCAAACGAAGTGACATTGCCTTGAACCGAAAGTAACAGAAAACAACCAAATTCATAAAAAACTGCACATTTAGGTGATATACCTAGGTACCAAAATTTATTTTATTATTCCTCAAAAATAAAAATTTACATGCCCATTTAAAGCACCTTATGACGGCCGTTAGTAATCAACCTTTAAATGTATTTAAATTTTATTAAATATGGATTAATAGTTTCTTTTTGCTTTGTGAATAGAAATTTTTATTCTTCCCACAAAAGCTTTATTTGTTTTTTTTTTAATAAAAGTTTATATTGGTAATAATTATTATTATTTTTTTAATTTTAAGATGCATTTTATTATAAAAATACAGTTTTCTTAAATTTAAGAAAAAGTATTTTTTTCACTTATGGGGTTTCTGCAGAATATTTTATTTAACTTTTTGGACAGATTAAAACTTATACACTTTATAAACATTTAAAAAATATATATTTATTTGTATTTAATATTTGTACAAATATTAGAATTCATCAGTGATCAGTGAATCTACATACAGTCTGCTTTTTTTCCTTATTTAATCCTGTAAATAGTCGGTTAAAAAACATAATACTTAATAACTTTTCCTATAAATATTTTCTAACAACTAACAGCCCCGGTTTTTGCAAAAATATTGTGGTATTTTAGGATATTTGTATATATGTATATCTGAGGTTTATTCAAAGTAAAGTCATTTATCTTTGACTACTGTGGTTTTAATGGACCAACTTAGAGCTCGTAGGAATCTGATGTGTAAAATGGCTCACATACTAAGTATGAGATTATTGGGTCGGTTAAGTTGCCCCCCACCAACTTTTTGAAATTGCTTTGCACTATAATTTTGCACACATTTTGCACATTTTTGCACAGTTACTTTCGATTTTTGCACAACCAACAGGAGAAAAATATAGACAACTTTAAGTGGGGAGGCCAACTTAACGGTAGCCCCCCACTAACTTTTTCACATTTTTTTATGGCATTTTAGTTGCTCTATTTTTGCACAATTTTGCACAACCAAAATCAATTTTTACACAAGGAGCGATAAGCCTCAAAACTGCGTTTGAAAAAAAATTCCAGGTCCCCCCACTAACTTTTTTACATTTTTTTATGGTATTTTAGTTGCTCTATTTTTGCACAATTTTGCACAACCAAAATCAATTTTTACACAAGGAGCGATAAGCCTTAAAAGTGCGTTTGAAAAAAATTCCAGCCCCCCACTAACTTTTTACATTTTTTTATGGCATTTTAGTTGCTCTATTTTTGCACAATTTTGCACAACCAAAATCAATTTTTACACAAGGAGCGATAAGCCTTAAAAGTGCGTTTGAAAAAAAATCCAGCCCCCCACTAACTTTTTTACATTTTTTTATGGCATTTTAGTTGCTCTATTTTTGCACAATTTTGCACAACCAAAATCAATTTTTACACAAGGAGCGATAAGCCTTAAAACTGCGTTTGAAAAAAAACTCCAGCCCCCCACTAACTTTTTCACTTTTTTTTATGGCATTTTAGTTGCTCTATTTTTGCACAATTTTGCACAACCAATATCAATTTTTGCACAAGAGGCAATAAGCCTCAAACTTGCTTTTGAAAACAAATCTCCAGCCCCCCACTATCTTTTCACATTTTTTTCGTGCATTTTAGTTGCTCTAATTTTTCACAATTTTGCACAACCAAAATCAACTATTCGAAACTTCAATGAGAATGTGCGTGTCCGTTCGCATGGATAATAATTATTGTAACTTAATTTGTAATCTATGCCTATGCTAACTCCTTTTTCTACATCATCGTTCTTATACAATCAACAATGCAATGATTTTAGTAAATAAATGCTGACATCTGAAGAAATAATCGCAGTATTTTTTTAGATGGCGAAGGGTAGACCAGGAAAGCCAAAAGAAGATGTGGAGAAACTAATCCATATTTTTAAACAAAATAGAGATTCCTTATTTGTAAATGGAAATCTTGTTGCTAGAAAAACCCAATATGGACCCATATGTCTGAATCTTTAAATTATTTATATTCATCAATGAGCATATACACAGCTGCTGCTAAAAATTATTATAATATACAAGAAATACTGGGTTTTCAAAAAGAGGATCAGAAGGAAATGAAATCCTTCCATACTGAAGAGTTTTCCGACAATACCTCTCCAAGTTCAAGTGAAGATGAATATGAAAGTACGGATGAAAAAAAATGTTTAATATTTGCAATTGTTTTCGGTTGGGACGAATACAAAGAATTAAATGCACATTCTGAAACTTATAATAGAAATGATGTATATGAACAGACATCAAATAAAAGGATACGACTAAAGCGCGAATATACTATATTCGAGAAAAGAAACTGGTCATATATTATGAGCAAGAAAGTTGAACGTCAGCTACGTGAATATGACATTAATTGCGTGATAAATTTTAAAAGACACAAAATGTATACTTCATGCCTATCAAAATTCGTTAAGTTTTTTGGTTACTGTAAAGACTGTGGAGCATCTCTTCAAGGAAATATTGAGTCTAAACCAAAGGAAGACGAAGATGTAGTAGTCAATTTTATTTTAAAAAATATCAGCATACATTCTAAAGTTTCTATAAAAAACCTCTTACTGGCAAAAGACGAAGAGAAATTGCTGAGCATTTAGTCAGAACTAACATAGCTCCTTCACATTATCGGCAAATGCTTGCTTCGAAAGACTTTACAGGTCCGAAGGAACCATCATGGATCCCCAAATTAGGTACTCTACGCGTGGCAAAGAATGAAGCAATAAAACGTTATAGAATTGATGACGACCCTGTTTATTCGATATGCCAAATGAAGGTTGATTCCTCTATGAAAGGTGCCATTCAGAATATTGGCTTAGATCCTTTTTTGTATATATTTGGACAAACACACAAATGCATGTGTATAATAGATATTGTGCCTCTGAATATGCTAAACTTTGTATTGACGCTACAGGGGGTTTAGTAAAAAAATAAAAAGAATAACTGGAGAAAAATCAAAACATATATTTTTGTATGACTGTACAGTACTCAGCAAGAACTGCTGATAAGGACAATCAATATTCAGTGTGTAATATGTTGTCAGAATCGCAAAATGCTATATCAATCCATTTATTACAAATTTTAAATCCTTGGAGGACTATTTAACCGCTTGCTTTAAGGCAGTTATTGACGATATACCGTTTAACGAAAAATGCTACATACGACTGGACGTAGCACATTTAATGAAACTAGTCTCTCAATTTCCAAGCCTTAAAAAGCAACATCGATTGACGCGTCAATTTTATTTAAGGAGTATTGGCCAACTTATACAGTCGACAGATATAGCTGATGTAGAAAATCTAATTAGAGCTGTTTTTACTGTAGCTCTAAGTGATACTGAAGGCCTTAGTATAGAAACACAAAATCCTACATCGTGTGAAATTATGAAAGAATGGCTTAAGAGGAGAGCTGGTACAGGAAGTATTGAAAATTTGATTGACCCTTTAATATTAGAGGCAAACAAATTCGGTAGCAATGAACTTAAAGATTCCCGAGACCAGTTTTTGAACACCAACATTAGCAATGACAAAACTGATTTTGTAGGATGGGTTTCAGAGATTGCTCGAGAATGTAAAGTAACAATTAATAAAAGTAATCAAGAAGGAAATCGAGGAAATCAACAATGGCTTCCAGGGTTAGTTGATGATTTAACTAAATTATGTAAGTACCTACCACTATGGTCTGCTGTTATGACGAGATATTTCCCTGGTGCTAATATCATTGCTAGCTCAGCATCAGTAGAAAGTAATATAAATAACATAAAAAATCGAATGTTTGCTAACGTGACATTGCCTATAAGGGTCGATGATTTTCTCAAAACTTTCATTCTGTCCACTTATGGTACCAATAAGTTGGCTAATTCCGCCATGAACGAATCGCTTTCGGAATATATTGAGGTAAGAGCCTAGATGTCACAACTAAAAAATTGCATTGATTTTATTATAATACTAGCTATGATTCCCGGCTTCGCTCGGGAGTTTATATGAGACCCAAATAACCGTTGTTCTGAATGAAGTTCAACTACTCGACAACAGATGGCGCCACTACACATATTTTACATTTTTGCCACCCACAACCACCCACTTCCACCCACCCCTGACCAAACTCCCTTACTCACAATGGGAGACCAAGGGGTATTTGTAACCCCGACGGGAAGTCGATCGGAGTTGCGGATGATAGCGAAAATCGTGGACACACGAACGTACATTAGCATTTTATATAATAATATTAGATTAACTTTTTTCGCCATAAGAAATAGCTGTCTTCCAGTTTGGTTTTTAATACTTGAAACGATTGACTATATTCAAAAGTAAATTTTTACTATGAACAACCTCGGTTCCTTTTAAATTACCGACATTTTACTATAACATTTCCGGTTCATTCGTTATATTTTAATATCTACTTTCCCCATTAGTATTGTATATAGCTGTTTTTTATGTTTTTACGTCACTTTTTAGGAATCAAATACGAATTAGCGTATCATGAAAGACAATACAAATGTAATTTCTGAAAATTTTAGAACACATGTTAGTCAGAAAGGTAAATTACAAGGGGAGTTTTAACTAATTTTTAAAGTAAAATTATATTTTATTTCAGAAATATTAACGCCTGACATTTTCTGTCAGTCCTGTCAACTAAAGGAAAGAGCAGCAGATGTATGTTTCCGTTGTGGTCAAAGCGTACACCGTAACAAATTGTGTTCAACTGAAGACATACATCTTAATATTATTTGTTTGTCCTGCTCTAGAAAAGAGCAACTTTCTTACGAAGATTGGAGAGGTCTTGGAAACAATACAGGGAAGAAAAGGGCTCGCCATTCTTATTTAGAACCATCTTCGGAACTGTTGGTTGCTAATTATGCTGGTCTAAAAAAATTATTCCAATTGGTGTAATACGAAATGGACATTTGGTAGATTTAGGGCCAATTAAGATATCTGAAAATGTTTCGGTCACCCTTTCGAATACTTGCGCATTCGATTCTTTCATTCAGTTAGTATGTGGAGGTTTTTGTGATAGCGACACTTTTCAAGAACTTATTTTACTTAACGGAAAGTCTAAAATATGTGAAGTCGTTTCCAGCATGGTTAAACAAGGCGTTACAAAAAAATATACCGTCTAAGAGCTGAAATTCTTATGAAAATAATTTATACACAAGAAAATCCCTGCAGTATTGTGTCACTTAGCGTAGAAACCGAAATAGGGAATCTTTTACAGCATCTTGATTTTAATTCTTGCGACATGGAAAGACTTGAATGTACAGGGTGGCTCGAATTCGACGCTCATCATTGGGATTTCGGAAACCGTAAGAGATACAGGATCGGTTAAATGAAGGCAAAGTTGCGCAATTTGATGCTCAATAAAATGCCGTTTTGCGTTTTAAAAATTCCGAGTACTTCCGAAGATATTCGAAAAAAACCGGAATTTTCAATTTTGGTTTCTATTGTTTCCTGGCTATATTTGTTAAGATAACTCAAAATGAAAAACACGTTTTCATGGCCACTTTTTCTGCTCTATAATTCAGTGTGATTAAATATTGAGTCTGACGTTTCGGCTTCTGGCGACCATCATCAACTTAATTTTTTTAAATACGGACCTGATATTTTTTCAATTTAATTAAATCCTTTCATCACTCTTAAAACACTATATATCGCCACTTTGATATTTTCCGACGTTTCGTACAGACAATTCCATCACCAGAATATTGCATATTTATTTAACCATAATACGGCCCTGAACTACATTTTTAGGTAAAATGGTAAAAAAAAGAATAAACTTATTACATATTCATAATGTTTTATTGCAACTCATTGATATCTAACAGCGGAAATTACTTTATTAACAGAAACTAACCAGCAGGTACGAATTCAAGGGAGAACTTCATTTAATGTATGGATTGGTATGTGGAGGAACAAAATTATTGGACCTTTCGTTTACGAAGGGACCTTAACTTCCGAACAATATCTAAATTTGATTAGAAATGATGTCTTAGACGCCCTAGATAATCAACCTTTGGCAGTATTTCAAGAAATATAGTGGCAGCAAGACGGAGCTCCTGCCCACAATGGAAGGAAAGTAGCTCAATTCCTTTACCATATATTTCCTAATAAATGGTTTTGCAAGATGGCCCGCTAGGAGCCCAGATCTTAGTCCCTAGATTATTTCCTTTGGGGATATCTTAAGAACCGTTTATTTAAAAATGCACCTCACGACCTTTAAGTACTACGACAAAATTTGATAAGGGAAGTCGCTGCCATTCCTGCGAGAACAATTAATCGAGCTGTATTAATAATACAAAGCAAAGCAAGAAAATGCATCGAGGCGGAAGGTTATCTCTTTGAACACTTTTAATAGTGATTAAATTATGTTTTTTTTTTTTAATATGGGCATCAAGATAGTATTACAAATTGTTTATGTAAGCTGATTTGTTGTCTACCTTTTTGTATCTTATGTCTAATATTCATGAAATTTTCGGTTAATAAAGTAATTTCCGCTGTTAGATATCAATGAGTTGCAATAAAAAGATTACGAATATGTAATAAGTTTATTCTTTTTTTACCTTCTTACCTAAAAATGTAGTTCAGGGCCGTATTATGGTTAAATAAATATGCAATATTCTGGTGATGGAATTTTTGTACGAAACGTCGGAAAATATCAAAGTGGCGATATATAGTGTTTGAAGAGTGATGAAAGGATTTACTTAAATTGAAAAAAATATCAGGTCCGTATTTAAAAAAATTAAGTTGATGATGGTCGCCAGAAGCCGAAACGTCAGATTCAATATTTAATCACACTGAATTATAGAGCAGAAAAAGTTGCCATGAAAACGTGTTTTCCATTTTAAGTTATCTTAACAAATATAGCCAGGAAACAATAGAAACCAAAATTGAAAATTCCGGTTTTTTCGAATATCTTCGGAAGTACTCGGAATTTTTTAAAAAGCAAAACGGCATTTTATTGAGCATCAAATTGCGCAACTTTGCCTCCATTTAACCGATCCTGTATCTCTTACGGTTTCCGAAATCCCAATGATGAGCGTCGAATTCGAGCCACCCTGTACAAAGTGCTTGTATTTCTAGGTAAAGTTTTTGAATTCGTTAGAGATATCTGTTACTGAAGAAGGACTTGACCTGTCAGAATTAGAAAAGTTAGTAGAATATTCAACTTTTAGATGTGTTTGTTTGAAAAAGAGTGTCCCGGAAAATTGCGAAAAAAAGTAGATTTAAATTTAACTCTAATTTTTATCGAACCATTAAATATTGTTACCAAAAAATTGGAGCTTTATATCGCTTTTGAAAAAGTTCCAAAAAACTGGTTCTTAATGATGTGGTATATATTTTAAGAGGTTGTATTGCTTATATAGGACCAGATCAAGGAATAGGGCATTTCGTTTGTTATTGTTTTCGCCACAATAATATGTGGAAAATATTTGATGACAGAAATACGAAAAGTAAACCATGTTAACCAAAAAGTGTTGTAAGAGTCCAAATATTGTTATATACGGTATAATTCAGTTTGCGGGTTGCACAAATTGAGTTAAGTTTATTTGTAAATATTTTTTTATATGCTTAATATAAATTTAAACAATTTTTTTTTAGTTTTTGTTTTGAGGTCCAAACTTATAAAATACTAGTCGCTCTTACATAAATAATACGTAAAATTCTGGTAGGTGGACTTTGTACTGCTCGTTTAGCGCAGTGAGTAAAGTTTACGATTATACTCGTAATCCGTAAACTTTGCAGTGGTGTGGTTGCTCCCGGCGCTGCGGCATCTTTTGAATGTGCCACCTCAAAGTGCCGACATCATAAGAGTGACCCGCAACATGGTATGTCTGTTTTTTTCAAAAACAATTTTAAGGCTTCTCGCTCCTTGTGCAAAAATTGATTTTGGTTGTGCAAAATTGTGCAAAAATAGAGCAACTAAAATGCCATAAAAAAAGTGAAAAAGTTAGTGGGGGTTGGAGATTTTTTTTCAAACGCAGTTTTGAGGCTTATCGCTCCTTGTGCAAAAATTGGTTTTGGTTGTGCAAAATTGTGCAGAAATAGAGCAACTAAAATGCCATAAAAAAAATGTAAAAAGTGTTAGTGGGGGGCTGGAATTTTTTTTTAAACGCAGTTTTGAGGCTTATCGCTCCTTGTGCTAAAATTGATTTTAGTTGTGCAAAATTGTGCTAAAATAGAGCAACTAAAATGCACGAAAAAAATGTAAAAAAGTTAGTGGGGGGCTGGAATTTTTTTTCAAACGCACTTTTGAGGCTTGTCGCTCCTTGTGCAAAAATTGATTTTGGTTGTGCAAAATTGTGCTAAAATAGAGCAACTAAAATACCATAAAAAATGTAAAAAAGTTAGTGGGGGGACCTGGAATTTTTTTTCAAACGCAGTTTTAAGGCTTATCGCTCCTTGTGCAAAAATTGATTTTGGTTGTGCAAAATTGTGCAAAAATGGAGCAACTAAAATGCCATAAAAAAAGTGAAAAAGTTAGTGTGGGGGCTGGAGTTTTTTTTTTCAAACGCAGTTTTGAGGCTTATCGCTCCTTGTGTAAAAATTGATTTTGGTTGTGCAAAATTGTGCAAAAATAGAGCAACTAAAATGCCATAAAAAAATGTAAAAAAGTTAGTGGGGGGCTGGAATTCTTTTTCAAACGCACTTTTGAGGCTTATCGCTCCTTGTGCAAAAATTGATTTTGGTTGTGCAAAATTGTGCAAAAATAGAGCAGTTAAAATGCCATAAAAAATGTGAAAAAGTTAGTGGGGGGCTACCGTAAAGTTGGCCCCCCACTTAAAGTTGTCTATATTTTTCTCCTGTTGGTTGTGCAAAAATCGAAAGTAACTGTGCAAAAATGTGCAAAATGTGTGCAAAATTATATTGCAAAGCAATTTCAAAAAAGTTGCTGGGGTGGGCCAACTTAACCGACCCGAGATTATTGTTTTAACTGTGGTATTAACCGTTCATACAGGTAATCGGAGCAATAAGGTGCATAAGTACATGATTATCGTTTCAACGGTCGAATCTTGCATAGTCCGTAAGCCGTTCAACGAGACTTAAGCCGGTTATCGCGATTTTCTTTTAAAAAAGTGCAAAACTGTGTGCGCATGAGTCTTTATTCTGGATCCTGGATCAAAATGGTCTATTTTAGCAAGTCTTGCGAATAGCTCAATATAAAACATTTTAGGGATACTGTGGACATTAATTTGCAAAGATAATCTCTAATAATAAAAAGTAAAGTTTGGGATTCACAAAAAAAAATTTTTATAAAATATTTGTAGTCGTGACTTGAAAATTTCTAGTTTTTCTGTAAACAACCTCTTTGTTTTTACAGAAAAACTTAAAATTTTCGACTTACTACGCAAAAATGTTATGAAATACTTTTATCGTAGATCCCAACCTTAAAAATTTGGTTTGCATTGAAACATTGTTACAAACGTTGCAACCAATTTTTCCTTCACACTCTCTCTTAAAATTGGACCCATTTTGATACCAAGCATATGGATAATATATTTTAGTATTATTTTTGGCCGAGAAATCTCTCATATGGCTATGTGCAGTGATAGCCTTATATGTCATTCAGCCCAAGAATTATGTTTATGTATAATATTATGAATTCATTTTTTGGAAAAATTTTAAAAACAAACAAAATTTTCTTATATTTTATTAATAAATTAATAATAAATCAGGTATAGTTATTAACACTTTAGTAAATGTAAATGCTAGTAAAAATTTATTTAGCTAATAAACTTTAGGAGAGAAATTAAAGACAGTACAATTTCCTTAACCGAGCGACAAGTTTTTTTATCCTTTATGTGTAAACCTGTGTTGACAGGAGTCTTTATTCTTGGCCTGGATTAATGCGGTACATTTTTGTGAGCCTGTCAAAAATATTTTAGAACATTTTATAATAGAAACTGTAAACTTGTTTAATAGGATGCATTGTTTAGCTATAAATTGCAAAAACTCTTTTACCTTTAAAAACCACGTCCTTTCACCCTCTAACAGATTATTTGGTACGAAATTGTTTTTTTTTATATACTTATGATGCATTTAACAAACGTATGTTGTAAGGATTTCCTTATGACCATTTTTACCCCTGTTCCGCCTGGGCTAATATTTTAAAACCAACAAGAAAAGAAAATAATATATACATTTTTAAAAGCCAAATATTGAACAGAGTGTTTCCTAACTACGGTACAAGACTTAAGGGGTAATATATTATGTCTTTTTGTAAAAAAATCCATAGAAATATGTCCAGACTTGTTCAATGTTTAATTCCGAGTTAGAAGGCGGTAAAATTTTTAAAAAAGGTATTTTCGAAAAATATCTTAAAAACCCCCAACCGATTTAGATAAAATTTGGTACACTTATTTAATGTAATAGGCTACTTGTAAAGCTTTACCTGGATTAGAATTATTGTGTCCAGTGGCGTCTCATTGGGCACCATAGCCAATATTGAAAAAAATGAACGCTACTAACTTTTTATGAGGTGTAATTTTTTTTCAGATTAGGTAATTAAAAATTTATCTTTTCAGTCTCCTGCATTTTTTTGTATTTCGCTTTGTTTTGGAGAAAAAAAATTTAAGCCACTTAAGTCATTCTAAAAAGTATTTTTAAACAGCATTAAATAAAATTCTATATAAAAAAAACAATAATATCCTTAGTAAACAAAAAAAATGATTTTCGATAAAATACAGGACTGCCTATTTACTTTAAGGCAAATATATATATATTGTTTATTTTGTTTTTATATTATGTTGTTTATGGGTTCACTGAAAAAAATTATGTATATTTACAACGGAATTTTACTCCTTTGTGGTGGTATTTTTACACAAAACATGTTTAAAATGCAAAAATTACATCTACATTATTGTAATATTACTTCCAATAAGAAATTTTACACAGATGACTGTGGCTACATAATATAATCAATGACCCAGTGTGTAATTTGACACAAATTTTTATTAGTGCACTGAAAAAAATATGTATATTTACAACGGAATTTTACTTCTTTGTGGTGGTATTTTTGCACAAAAAATGAATAATGAGCGAAAGTGACATTTTACTGTATTAAAGTATATTACCATTAATATAATATTACTTTCCAATATGACATTTCACACATATGACTGTGCCTTTATATAACCAATGACCCAATGTGTAATTTTACAAAAAAATATTATCAGTGTATGTTTTAAAGCAATTAAAGTGGCTTTAAGTCGCATTTTTATTTCCATAATTGGAAAAAATATGGTTACTTTACATACATCAAATACCAACTTTCTAAAAACTTTAATGCAGTGTACCTTAATAATGAAGCAAGTCAGGACATAAAATCATAGAAAATTGTTTTTATAAAAAAACTAAGAAATCAACTACAACATAGTAGGTTTCGTACCGTAGAGTAAGAAAATACCCTATTTTATTATTAAAACTTTAATTAATTTTCTTGAGAGCAACAATAAACGACAAAAAAAAGGTATAATATGTTGTTTTTACCAAATTTCTGTCATTATAACTTTCTCATTAATAATTTTTATAAATATACAGCATACCCAACCCGAGTACGATCCTGTCTAAAATAAAACTTAAGTGATAAGAGTTTCACAAAGCGATAAGAAAATATTATTTTATTTTGCATTTAAATATTGTTAGGAACGTTCTAATAAAGTTAAGAAACCGATTGTCGTATACAAATAAAAATCCTGTAATACTAACAACCTCTATACCTGAAAGAACCTAATAAACCATTAACTGAACAACGAACATTAAAATAAGTTTTACACCATCCCCTGAGGTCTCACATTATCCTAAACCAGTCCTGGATTAAAGAACGACCAGTAAAAAGGGTGGCGAAGGGTTCATTAAATTGTAGTGTAGTCTCTAGTGAACTTAGTGCAAATAAATTTAGTTGTAGTGCTTAAGTTTTAGTGTACTAAAACTCCCTGAATAATTAATAATTAGGCTGAGATGTTTTAAGTGTTTTTAGCCCAATGTAATAATTATTGTTTAAAATTTAGTTGCAAGATTATTTGGGTTTAGAGCAGTGGTCTACTTTATGCAGATTTGTATTTAAAGTGAGTACACGAATAATTTTTAAATAGTAACTGGGATCGAGAAGGACTATTTTATATAAAAAAACAAATTATTACACTGTTATTCTAAATTATTCTACTTAAAATGTAATACGTAAAATGCAAATAGGGTAAAATTAAAATTGTAGTATTCAAGCTCACGTGTTTGGAGTATTCCGTTATTTAGGCGGGAAGTAAGGCGGCTCGGATTTGTTACTAAAAATCCAGTGTTGGCTTTAGTAATTCTAATTTATTTACCATATAATTTTTTATATTGGCATATTTTATTATGTGGCTGACAATTATATTAAAACACTTTTTTTTTATTTTATGGTTGTGAAGTAATAAAAATAAAACACCTTATTAAGTAAAAGTCGTTAGTTCTGGTTAGTTATTATAAAAAAATTAGGAGATCATTTTTCATAAGTTTTTCGTGTAGCCCTAGTCGCCCCAATGAAGCATTTTCTTTGAAAGTTCTTAGAAACAGCTTAGATGGTTTTTATGTTATTTTAAATCAAAAATACTTAAAAACAGCGTGTTCAGTAACTTTAAAACTTTACCGACTATAAAGCATGATACTCCACTGAAAAATAAGTTTTTTTTTTAATTTGAACATACAATGTGTCAGATGGGCTGAACTATACCTATATATCTTTTTAATACTTTGAAAGAAACTTATTCTTCATAAAAAAATTTCGCTTTGTCTAAAATGCTAAAAGCTATAATAAAAATTGACCCAATATATACAGAGTGCTTGAAAATCACAAAAATAATATTTAAAAAATAAAAAAATCAAAAAATAAAAAGTTTTTTTCTTATCGCTTATCATTATTTGTAAACATTAGGCGTAAACTAAAAAACATGTTTTTCTTTTTATATAAATACGTGGTTTCCCTGGTTTTATGCAAAGATTGTCAAGTAAAGTTAAAGTTTATATAAGTAGTAACACAAAAATCAACGATTACTATTTAAATAAGTACATAGTGGAAAATATTTATAACCGATTTTTTTTATATATCAAAAAAATATCATTTTCGTAATTTTGAATATCCCTGTATAATATAGGTTTTAACTCTCCTATTCTAAAAACTAATTTTGCTTACTTAATAGAAAAGTAAAAACCTTTATTATTATTTTTTTGCTTTGTGAAATTACCTTTAGTTTTTTTTTAATTTTTCAAATTAATATTTTTGGGATTTTAAACTACCCTGTATCTCCTACGGCGAATTTTATTATATCTTATATATTTTTTTATTTTAGTTTTTTTTTAATATTAAAAAACATTTCTTTTTACAGGTATAGTTAAGTCCATTTGTGTACACACTGTATATCCGAAAGGCCCTACTTTAAGAACTACATATTGCTAAAATACAGGTTAAGCTAAATAACCTAACACAGGCAATGTGAGCAAAAGAGACAATGTAACTTAATCTCGGTATGTAAACATGCGTGACTAATGCTGCTTGTTTTGTTATTCTATTACTCGCCGATGTACCAAAACTGCTTGCTCAAGCAGTATAAGAAAAATAATCGTTTTCTCATATAACTTTTATTTGAGTTTAGATATTTTTAAGAAATTTATGGAAGATCTCCTATGCATTGAAATAAGGTTTATATATATATATATATATATATATATATATATATATATATATATATATATATATATAATACTATTTTCACTAGGTTTGTTCGTAAGGTATTAAGGGTAAATATTTTTGAAAAAAAAGGTACGTCACTGCATTTACATAAAGTAAACAAAACTTTGTTCAATTTTTGTTTAGTTTAAAACAAATTTATTCTCTTATTTTATTTTTAATTAAATGTACGGGTTTTGAGTAAACAAATACAAACCATTTCTTGGCATGGCCATTTAATGTTGCTAATATTTAGTTTAAATAATATTACTTTCTTTATATATTATTTAAAACAAAATTATTTTTACAAGAAAGATTGGTCAGTATATTAATTTTTGAACTCGTTTTTATATATTGGTAAAGCAAACTAAGTACTCTGTACTCTTAACCTGACTACCAGATACTATATAGGGTAGACTTAGATAGCGATTTGACCATGCCGAAAAATGGTTTGTATTTTTTACGCAAAAGTCTTACATTTAGTAAAACAAAATTAGGAGATCAAATTTGTTTAAAACCTAATGCTGCGATCAGACTTGCAATAATTCGCCAAACATTCATCCAAACTAACCAACCTATTTGCGCGCTCCTTTAATGTAAAAAGCCGACAAGCTCTAAATCCCGTATCGCCAAGCCCTTGAAACGACGTGAATTCCGTCCATGTTTACGTCCGCGCTATGTCGGGCTATGTGGGGCGGTATTCGGCGCGGTAAATTGTTGCAAGTCTGGGCGCGGCTTAACGGATATACGAAATTTGATTTTTCTTTTAGAAAATTGCAGTGGCGTACCAATTTTTTCTTAAAAATATTTGCAGTTATTCTCTCACGTGGCTGTGCGTAAAAAAATGTCTTAGTTTGGTAAAAAGTTATTATAAAGACACAATTGCTTTTTCTAAATTTTAACCTCCTGAATCTGTGCATAGACCACACCCTGTATAATAAGCACTTTTATTAATAGAAAAAAATATTTTTCACTCTGGAATGTTTCTAATTTTAAATAACATTAAAAAATTTAATACATTAAAAGAAAATTAAATAGGAGCTGTTTTCTAGGACTTTAAACGATTGCGTGTTTTACAGCTTCATTAATTTTACTAACGTGGAAGATGCAAAGGGTACACTTTTTTCTAAACCCGGGCAAGAAATAAAAGACATAATACTAAAAAGTATATTAATAGCGAAATTTTTTCTTAGAAATATTTGTTCAAATAACCACTGAACACATTATTAGTGTATTTAATTAGGATAAGGGTAAATATCAGTATTATAAATACCACACTGAAGAAAGGGTTCTCTTAGAATTAGGTCGTATAAAATTTAATCAAGGCTGCCATAATCTTGTATATGTCCAAACACATGGTGTCTTAAATATAGTCAGTAATGTCCTTAATTAAAATAACTAAAAATATTATATATAAAATAAATTATGCATTATCTCAAGATAATATAACTTTTAAATGTTCATTAGGCACCTTTGATTCAAATTTACAATTATTTGGTGTTCCCCTTACTTACAGTGTTTTATTTTTGTATTAAGGATTTAATAAGTAATCTTCTGTCAAAACCAACGTCTTTAGTACATTGTCTTTGGGCCTATAACTTATAGTGCGTATTAACTTTTTTATTATTAATTTTACGAAAAAACTTGTCCTTTATAAAAAGTTCTGCGTAGTCTAAAACCAAAAATGCAATCATTAGACATTAATTTTTTAAGTTGTATTCGGGGTGTCTCAAAAAATGTGAATTTTGCTCTAGAGAAATGTACCATTATTTTTCACAATATAAAACTTTTTAATAAAAAAATAATGGTTAGAATTAAAAATAACGTTTAAATATGCAAAATTTTTAATTAAAAAAATTTGCTTATTTTTAAATTTTTATTATTTTTTACTGTTTTGATAGTTCTTAAGTTTCCTTGGCACTTAAACACAAAATTAAAAATAATAAAGTTTTTTATAAATATTAAGTTTGCATTTTTGCATATTTAAAACATATTTTTTACCCTAAACTTTTTTCTTTATTAAAATTTTTCATTATTGTCAAAATACATATTTTTGAGATACCTCGTATGACACTGAAAAAAATTATTATCTGTTAATTTTAGGTTTTAGACCATCCAGAACTTTTTATAAAAAAATAAATTTTTTCGTAAAATTAAAAAAAAGTTTGCCATATGGTGCCAACTTATGCTCTGTGTACAACTAAAACGCCATTTATTATTTTATACGGAAAATCTATGAAAAAAGTTAAATAAAAAAATATAAAAAATCTTTCTTGTAACTTATATATTTTATTGTTGGTGCAAGCAGAAAACCACGTAAGTCAAAAATTATAAAGTAAATTAGGTTGGTCTTGTTACTTCTTATGTTAGGTATTTTTCTCTATTTTTAACTAAAAAAAACATCCTATTAAACGTCAAACATATTTTTAAGTACAAAAAAATACAAAACTATATATAATGTTAGGAGAAGACTTAATTATAATTAATGTTTTTATTGTATGTATATATAAACTCAAACACCTACACTCAAACTACTCAAACATAATGTAATGTTAAAAACAATCGTGTATATGCTCTCATTGTTACAAACTTTCCTGCTGACCTGTATCTTCTCAATAACATTTGATGGCGGGAGTGAGTCGTTAATATTTTTCATTGGAAATTCTCTTTGCAAGGCGTTTTTACGTTTTTTTGTTAGCTACCTAAAATTTTTGTCAAATCAATGATCAAGAAATGCAAAATAAATTTGGTGTTATTTTAAATTTTCTTTCTTTTGTTACTGTAAAACAGAATTAACAACATAACATGCAAAAGCACATTTTTATTCAGAGACTTGATTATTTTAGGCCATACTTACAGCAGGATTGTTCATTTTATTTGGTGATAATTCTTTAATTTTAGTCCATTTGCGATACCATTTTCTATAATAGGATATTGGGACCGTCTACTTCTTGTACTAAAAAAATTAAGCATAAGATTGAGTATTTGAGTAAGGCTGTTTAACAGTTTAAAATTTTAGTTGCAAGAAAGTTTCTTTGCTGCAGTAAGTCTCTTAAATTGCGTACAGCACTATACTAAACCACATTTTATATCGACTTATAGTTTACTTTACTGTTAAATTTTTAAAAAATCAACCAAAATAAAAAATTACTGTATTTGTCAATCAAATATTTTCATTAAGTTGAAATACCAAAACTTGGCCCAATAAATTTAGTAGCGTATTATTAGCTCAAAGGTTGCAAGAAAATGCCAAAAATAAAATGCTCTAGTCACTAATGGCGTAGTTTTTAGTATTAAATTTAGTATTGTTTAGGTATTCTTACGTTAAATAATAGGTATAATTTTATTAAATTAAACAATTAATAAAAATCGGCTGTTTTGGGTTCATTTCCTTTCATAAAAAAGTGCCTTACCAGTAAAATCAATTATCTTTGATATGGGGTATCCTGATTTTCCTAAAAATTTACTAAATCCTTTAAATAAAACAGTTGCCTTGTAAAATAATCAGTAATCCTTGTCATTAGATCACCATATTCTTTTGGAGGCCCTACAGACGTATGTCAAGTAAATATTCTTTACAAGAATTGAAAGGTAAAAGGCAGCCATTTTCGACAAAGAAAAAGCAACGTACTACGGTTGTTGTTAATTTCATTTAAACTAATGGCTACATATTAATAATTACCCACGAACCCGATGTTCAGCTATAACGCAGTTGACAGTTTAAATGAAGTAAATTGTCCATACATTTTAATTTGCGTTTAAAAAGATGGGATGTATACTTTTAATAATATAGCCAACTAAGAAATTTATTGAATAAAAAACGTGTACTTACCCAGAAATCTGGTATAAAGGTGACAAATTTTAAATTTAATTAGCAACTCCTTAACCCCTTCCATTTCACTTGTGTTCCTTTAGATGTGTATAGGCCGCCGAGCCGTCCCGTTTCACACGCAATTTTATGAAGTTTCGCGTATTCCTAACTGAAATCGTAGGGGCACTGAGATCAAGATCGTTTAATAGGTAAGGTTGCCTCACTACGTCACATATGTACCGCACTGCTGGTTCCTTATTGGCGCCAACATAGCAAACAAGGATGTCTAGACGGATAATGCTATGAGGGCGAAAGAGCGCGATATACCAATATTTAAAAATCAGCTAGAATAATCAATAATTTATTAATAGGAAATAAAGAAGTTACGGTAATAACTGGAATTAACAGTATTTAAAAGTATTTCTTTAATATTGACAAAAAACACAAACTACACTGTTAAAAACTTCATTAAATAATGAGCAAAATACATATGTGACGTATGGTCCGCCATCTTGCAAGGCTTACGAGGCAACCTTACCTATTAAACGATCTTGCACTGAGATGACTTAACCTGCGCCAGCTTGTCTGCGAGTCGGCGCGTCATTAGAGCCCTCTAGCGGATTACAATGTAGAAGAAACGGCAACACAAGGATCTAAGGACTTCCGGACAAAGATAGATTTCTTCGTAGAGTAGCACAACTTCATATGAAAAACGCGAGCTTTCCAATAAATTAATTTATATTCAAGGTAATGGAAAAGTTCAGCCAAACCCGAGAATATTCTTTAGATAAGATGGTGTTTATTTTGTCGCAGATTATGTCTTTCTCGAAACATAATTACTGGTCAAGATAATGTATTTTCCTAATACAAGAGAAGCTTTTTTTCAGTGCAGCTTAAAACTACAATAAATCTGGATAAAGGAATTTTGGCATATTTAAGAAAATCTATAAAACAAATTTTTAAATAAAAATATTCTTCTTTAAAGCTTAATATCTTGTATTACAAAATGACGTTGTGTCTTTAACTTATGTAAATAATTTCTTACAGTTTTAATACCCTGTATATTTTGAAACATAATAAGATTCCTAAGGATATTTGGGTGGTTAGTTAAAAGAAAATATTTTTTTTTATTTTTTTCTTGTGCGTCCTCCTATAATTTCTTTTATTTCACCTTTGCCCCGCCAAAACTTGTATTAATACAATATAAAAACATATGAAACAATTTAATGATCTGCTGGAAAAAAATAGCGTTTAGGCCGGCAGCACACATCTTACTTTCTAATCTTACTATCAGACACACACACGATTCTTGGATCCGGTTATCTAAAGTGCGACTGATTATATGGATTTGTGTCAGTGAGGCATACTTCCAATAATATATTTCATCCGATATCGGACCATCTTCTTTCCACGCATTGGCAGGAATTACCTTTATGAGTCTTAATTGTTATTTTTGACATCCTAGTATGCTAGAAAATAATATTACTAAAACTGATTTAGAAAATATAATTAAAAATATAAACTAATATTTTTTTTTTTAATTTGGAAAATAAAACATAAAAAAATAGGCAACGAAGTGAGTTTTTAACTTGATATCGGGTACATTTAGGTAAAAAAATAATTTATATATATACCGGGTGGCCATGAGAATACTGCAAACCTGTTATTTTCTTGTTATACGATTTTCAAATTTTGGTTGGATGTGTGACTGGATAGGATACAGTTTTCTGATGATTCAGATTTAATGTGGCATATCCGGTATAACCGAAAGTCCCTCACCTTTGCTATTTTAAATAGAACACCCTATATATATTTCAAAAAATTAATTCCACAGGCCATTCTAAGAAAATACATGTTATGTAATACCTGTCTTTATTAGTTTTTGAGAAAATGGCGTTAGAAAATGTCATGTTTGCCGCAATTTTTATCGATTTGTTATAAGACACATGATGGTAGAAAAGGGCTAATTAGGTTTTTTACAAATATTTAATAAATCTTATATTCTTTTACCGTTAAAAACAATTACCGGAAGTGCCACAGAGATTGACTTTCGGCAGTAAAAACTTGAATAATTTCAAAGAAAACCACTACCCCAAACCCTAAATCTAAACTTATTTCTAAATATTTTTGTTAAATTATATTCCATCTACACCCTAATACTTTTTAAGATAATAATAGTGAAATGTAAAAAATATTTTTTTCGCTATTTTCAAGGCAGCCTAGCGTTTTACTATTAATATCTTTAAAACACACTTGCGGTAAAACCGGTAATTGTATTTTTAAGGCGATTAGATATAAGGTTCATTAAATGGGTGTAAAATTTGCATTAGACCTTTTATATCATTATTTGTTTTTTATCAAATCGATATAAATGGCGCTTAGCATGACATTTTCGAACGCCATTTTCTCAAAAACTAGTTAAGATAGATATAATGGGTTGTACCTGTCTTTCTTGGAATTGCCGGTAGAAATGATTTTTAGAAAAATATATAGGGTGTTCTATTTAAAATAGCAAAGTTGGGAGCAACTCCGGTTAAATCGAATGTGCCACATACATACAATCATCAGAAATCTGCATCCTATCAAACCATATACTTGACAAAAATTTTAAAGTTGTGTAAGCACCTCTCAAGAAAATGACAGGCTTGCTAGTAATTTCGTGGGCACCCGGTATATCTTCATATGTTTTAGGTGATATACAATAAAATGTCTGATGACGACCTTTGTGCTATAAAAGAAAACTTGCTGTGTCCAGTTTGTGATAGTTATATGTGCGCTCCTATAAGGCAATGTAAAACAGGGCACAGCATTTGTGATCAATGTTTTGCTAAAATAAAAAAGTGCCCCAAATGCCGAGGCCCCAAATCAGATGCCAGATGCTATTCACTTGAGGCCATTGCTTCTAGACTTACATTATCATGCAGGTACATAACCATTTTAAAAGTTTAGGTAATACCAAAGACAATTGTAGTTTCATAATTGTCGATGGTAATACCAAAGACAATTATAATTCTATAATTGTCTTTGGTAATACCAAAGAACACACACACAAATATTTGTACCAATACGCCAAAATCACGAAAATGGTTGTTCAGAGAGATTTTCACAAGGTATACACATTTTTAGGTAGAAAACATAGAAGAGTTCATTGTCTTACTCAAATTGTTTATACAGGGAAGCACAAGAAACTTGCGTCGTTTTAAAGTAATGTACAGTAGTCTAGAGGCGTGTCTAAAAATACATTAAATCCTGTCAGGGTGTCATTTAAAAACAAAAATGAGATAATTTGGGGTAACTCAGGGTTCTTTTCGGAAAAACACTCGAATTTAGAATAATAAAAATTAAAATTACAATTAGGAATAAAAAATATAGTACGTCAATTTTTGATTTTAGGAAAAGACAATTTTTTTGCAACTTTTACCCCCTAAACTGCAACCCTCTAGCGGAAGTGAAACTTATCCTCAAACTTTTATTTTATTTATTTTATACAAATTTTACAGGTTTAATAAAAACCTTTAACAAAGTAGGTTAACATTTAGTTATAACAGTACTATTATTTTATAGATTATAATTTATTATCTTTGAGCTGAGCATCGGCGACAGTGGCATATATTACAAAACTCCCATGACAAAAGTACAAAATATTAACAAAACTATCACATCAAAAATAATAAATAAATAAAAAAAAAAACATTCCAACAAAAGAAAAAGAAAAGAATAATATTCAAGTAATGCCAGACTCCACACCTCTTTTCTTATCATTAACACAATTATCACAGCACACAGCAATCACAATATTACATATCTAAAATGTTTCTTTAATCCACTAAGACTAATGGTAGGTTTACATCTGACATTTATTGCATGATATTTATGTCTAACAGAAATTAGGGCTAATGGAAAAACAATTACGTGTGAAAGCCAAAAACCGAAAATAGAATAGAATAGAATAAATTTTTGACCCTTTACATTAGCTATAATTTCTGTCTGACATAAATTATCATGCAATAAATGTCAGACGTAAACCTACCATTACAGAAAAAATATTCAAGTTTGTTTGTACACTATTACACGTCCTGTATATATTTTGAAGTAAAGAGTTAAAGAAACCATAAACTATTCAGTCAATATATTCCTAGTATTATGGGAAGGTACATAAGTATATTCTAACTAGTAACAAGAAATTAGCATCATCAATTAAATTATGCAATATTCTATACAAATATACTACACTAGCAATCATAAGATCTGCTTTGAAACCAACATCTTAAGTACAAACAGGGGTCGAGCAATACCCTTATTTTGAAGGTCTCTCAACCCTGATTACAACTGTCAAGTCTGAAGTCGCTGCTGTTATTTCTGTTGATATGACAACTTCTCATTTTTTATTTTTTTAATGTGTAATATTAAGCAACCCGTTAAGGGAAGCTACGTTAACCAAAGTGGATATATTAAGGGTTAAACGATCTTCGAAATGATATATCAATTATTCTTTCTGGCAAGGGTGTGAGTTACCCCTAAAACTTTATTTGATATCCCATTTTAAAGATAGTTTAACCCTTGCCATATCCCTCCAGTTAAAGAATCTCGTTCTTATAGGTAATTTAATAATATATATAAAAAAAGAAAATACAAATTTTGATAAGCAGCCATATCAACGGAAATATGAGCAGAGACTTCAACCATGACAGTTGTGATCAGGGTCGAAAAATCTTCAAAATATTGTATTACTTGAGCCCTCTTTCCTTTAAGATTTTGAGGGCGAGTCTTACCCCTGCTATAGAGTTGCAGTTTACGGGGTAAAAAAATTGACGTCTCCGAGTGTTTTTCCTTATTTGACCAGGAGCGCTCAAAATTAGCTCCATTTCCTTTTCAAATGACCACCTGTATAATAGGGGCTGTATAAAACAAATTATCGAAACTCGTCATATTATTTTTACGTTTTGTATGAATCAAGGAGATTCATTCGTCTATATATTCTTAAATAGTTTATTTAAATTGGGCAATCAAAAATACATAGTTTTTAGAATTAGATAAGAGGTATTTTTAGGATATCAATTACAAGTTATTTTTCTTTATTAAAAGTTTAGAAATATTGAAAGCCCAGAAATATGTCCTTAAATTTTCATACTGCAATTAAAAAATAACTTCTACTTATATGTTTTAATTTTCTTTTTTTTATTATTAATTACCGTTAAATTTAAACAAATTACTTTAAGGTTTAAAAATGTTGGTTGTAAGTTTACCGCCAGAGGAGAGATAATAGGAAACCACGAAAAATTTTGTCGTTTTGCTCCAATATGCTGTCCATTTAGGTAAGTATTCAATGAGTACGTGTACATCGTTATACTGAATTAGATTTAACAGATCGGAGAGAACGTGTTCTAATTGGTTGATTTCGAAGGTTTCTTCAAAACTGATCAATCATAATAGTAGGGAAGCCCACGATGCTAAATGGGTATTAACTCGAGTGTTATAGAGACATATTATTAGGTTTCAAAGCTTAGCTAATAATAAGAAAAAATGTTATATAATGTTTACAATTTAATCGGTGGGGGAAGCCACTATATATTTTTAAATATGTCAAAAATATATTGGTATTATCTCGGCTTGTGGAAATCGTTCGGAGCGTATTGGATAATATATTTTTTTGTTTATCCTTTAATTATTATTTTCTTCAAAATAAAAAAAACGCCATGCTCGAATCTGTCATAGCCAGACTTATTATTCTTCCGCCCTCTGTTTTCTTTACTTTACTCTTAAATTGTCAGATTGGTGGAATATAGACTGTTTATCATGTAATTAACACACTCTATCTTAATCTGACGCGCTCGTCATTTTTGATAGATATATCTTTTTTATGATCAGCCCTGTAAACAGGGCTCATCTTTGGTGGAGATTATAATACAAAGCAGCCGCTGATGGTCGTCCCTCATTTTGGGTAACTTTTTATAAAATAATTATCTAATAAAAATCGCAGCCAAAAATAAAGATCGACATGTGTTAGCAATCTTTCAGAAACAAACCGTACATTTTTTTATTATTCTTAGAACTCTTTACTAAAAATATAATTTTTATATTTTTACTTCGCATCTGCTTAGGAAAATTCTTTGTATCATTTAAGTACTAAAGATTTAATTTCCAGGGAACCACTGGAATCAATATTGTCAGAAGCAAATGGAGACTTAAATTATACAGCAACTATTTACAAAACAAGTAATTATTGTGACGATTCAGACCCAGAAGATGATTTTAGTGATAATGGCTTTAAATATGTCGGCCCGGAAAATGGGAATGAGTCGGATAATGAATAAGCTACGTTTGGTTTGTTACAGAAGTATAGAAATATATATTTTTTTCTTTTGTTTACAAAAAATAATAAATTCATTAAATAAGGGTTAATTTTATTTTTAAATTTTTTAGATGTCACTTACACAATTAAGATTAATAAATAAAAATATAACATTATTATTAGGTGCATTTTTTTATTTTATTTTCTAGTCGTTTACCTTTACAGTTTTAAAACATTAAATTATTAACTTTAATTCTAAACTATAAACAGTGAGGATTTTAAAATAGTTCTTCCCACCTTATCTTTTAAATCGGACAAGATATCAAAAATTTGGGTAAAGGGAGTGTCACTTAAACTACTCTCTGGCATAAAAATAATTTTGATCACGTGCCAAGGGGCGCTTGCAACGTTTTTCTTTTATGAATGGGTAACCCTCGTTTTAAAGGCCCTTTAATTCTATACTTAACGCAACTTTGGTTTTAAAAATCAGCCCAGCCGTTCCAGAGTAAGAACCGTTTAAAATTTGTCTTAATTAAATACCGTACAAACAGCGCGGTTTTAATGAAATTGGCTTGTAAATTTTAAACGTCTAGACCAATTTTTAAGAACAAAGTGGCGTTAAGTACGGAATCCAAAGACCTTTGAAACAAGGTGCTACATGACTACCATTTCTATTAAAGAAAAAAGTTACTAGTGTCCCCTTGACACTAGACCACGTGACCAAAATAATTTTATTTTTAAAAAGTAGCTTAAGTGACACCTAATTACATAAATTTTGTCCAATCTTGATATCTTGACCCATTTAAAAGTTAAGGGGATTGATGATATTTTTAAATCGCAATGTACAATTAAAGCTAAACTTCAAACGCTTGTAACTGTAGCACGATTGGAATGATTCTTAAAAATAAAACGATGATAGGTAGAGAATCGATAGACCTTTAAAACAAGGTGCTACATGACTCCCTTTCCATTTGAAAAAAAAGGTGCTAGAACACTCTTGGGACTAGGCTACGTGACCGAAATTATTTATATGTGAAAAAAGTAGTTTAAACTTTTACCCAAATTTTTACCCAATCTTAATATCTTGTCCCATTTAAAAGATAAAGTGGGGTGAACTATTTTAATACCCTCACTGTATTATTACAGATAGACATATGCTCCTGCAAACAGATTCCGCTTCCCGTGAAGCTAATTTGGCCTATTCGCCAGGCGGTTGGCTCACGTAAAACTTAGTTCATATACATACTATGCGTATTGCGTAACATATCCTAATTGCTCAATTTTAAACGACAATTTCGAAGTTGACCAATCATAACACAGTCCACAATTCGCAAATCGCATTTAATAATTATCTAAACTAATCTTTACGCGAGCCAGCAGGCGTTCAATAGGCCAAATTTACACTATTGGAAGTCTGCGTAGTTTATGCCTATGAAGTGCTAGTATTTAATTTGCAAATTTAAAAGGTTTGAGATGTTGAAAAATAAACGAATTAAAAATGTCCAATAAGTAGTTTTAAAATTGTTCTAAGTTTAATACGTACTTTGTAGATATTTTGAAAATAAACTTAAATGATAGAAGCGTTTTTTTAATAATTATTTAAAACTGAAATATCTTAAAAACCCTGTGTTTTCATTTAGGAATCGCTTATAAACCTAGAAATATTGAGTTGATGGACAAATACCCTGTATAAAATCTAGTAACATTTTTTTTAGTAATTGAAACTGTTTTACCTTGTGTTCAAAGACACCCAGCTATGTAATAGCAGGTAAAAATTAATATGTTCTTGGTTTTATCGTATATAACATCATAAGAGAGAAAATTTGGCTGCAAAATATTTCAATTGTATAAAAGCTTGTTGCTTGGCAATTTCGTGAATGACATTTACAACAAAACCACGAGTTGTCAATCGAGTGATTTTGATTAAATGTATAAACGAAATAACCAAAAGGCAACAAACTTGAATAACACAGGAGAACTATCTTGCCTAATTTTTTTTCGGAATGACATTCGACAAGAGAATTTTAGGAGAATTACAAGTATGTATTTAACCTTTAATTGACGTACAATTCGACACTTAGTTTTTATCCATTTTTACTCAACCTAAGTTTTATCGCTGAAATACCATCGTGTTGGTTTTATCTAGGTAGGAGGAAGTAGGAGTTTTGTTATATATTATATCACAAGACCTATAAATTTAATCGTATAAACTCACATATTGTGATTAAACTACTCCAACACTATTTTGAGTAAGATTTTTTTTGCAAATAGCTGAATGTACAAAGAATTATTTAAAACACGAGACCGCGCAGCGGTCGTGGATTTTTATTTTGAAATTAAAAAAACAACTTATTGGTCCATGAAACTATTTGCCAAATCAATCTTACACAAAATATTTGGGTGGTTTAATTGATTTGAATTTTGTGGGTTAAGTGGTATACGGCTAGATTATTTCCTGAAAAACTTACATTAAAGCCAATAGACACAGAATGTTACTAATAATAAAGTTTGACATTTTCTTTCAATTTTGACAACTAATTGGGATGACAGAAATTTATTCGCGGTTAAACAGCACATGTGGTTTAATTACTTATTTAAACAAAATTTATCCGAAAATGGTGGTTTCTGATTGGTCTATTTTCTATTGAGGGAATTAGTCATATATTATATCACTAGACCTATAAATTTAATCGATTAAACTACCCAACAATATTTTGAGTACATTTTTTTTTGAAAAATAGTTGAATGTACTAATAGTTTAATGAAAACACGAGACCACACAGCGGTCGACGGTTTTATTTTAAAATTCAAAACTCGAGGGTTTTTTTAAATTATTGTCCATGAAACTATTTGCCAAATCAATTTTGCACAAAATATTTGGGTGGTTTAATCGATTTAAATTTGTAGGTTGAGTGGTATACGGCTAGATTATTTCCTGAAAAACTTACATTAAAGCCAACAACACAGAATTTTATTAATAATAAAGTTTGACATTTTCTTTCAATTTTGACAACTTGTTTGGATGACAGAAATTTATTCGCGGTTACACAGCACATGTGGTTTAGTCACTTATATAAACAAAATTTATCCGAAAAATTATGGTTTGATTGATTGATAATCAGTAGTAAACAGGAAGTTGCTATAACATTTTATCAATGCACTCTAGCGAAATAGTCGGTTTTAAATAATTGTTGGATACCTTCGTACGCGAAAATATTTTTTGGACATGTACGTGTGGAAATTCTACAACTCTTAACTACATTTTTTGTCGTATTTTGTTATACAACACAATTATTATCCTTTCTCGAACAATTGAGCCTCTCTGTATATATACCAGGTTCTACTAGCCTAAAGAGAAGCACTTTGGTAAAAAAACAAATTTGGGATTTGCCAAAAAAGTTTATTTTTTGGTTAGCGAGAACATTTAAACTTTAAAATAAAATGTTTTTTCTTTGTG
Organism: Listronotus bonariensis; assembly: GCA_014170235.1. Taxonomy (NCBI): domain Eukaryota; kingdom Metazoa; phylum Arthropoda; class Insecta; order Coleoptera; family Curculionidae; genus Listronotus; species Listronotus bonariensis. The sequence continues at coordinate 99,464 of JACEGR010000409.1, forward strand.
AATTTGATTACATTTTATCTGCTGCATTTTGGTCTGCTAATCTAATACAAAATTCTTAGTACATAAAGCGATCTAAAGCAACAGCCAGCAGAACACTGCGTGGCGCTGCTTTACTCCGGTGATCGACAAAGCCGACCCGCGGGAGCAAGCCACAAGCGCGGCTTGAACCTAGTAAAGTACAAGAAACCGTTTTTGAGATATTTTAAATGTAACAATTAATTTCCCACAAAAATCCTTAGCAGTTCTTTATGCTGCATCTAGGCCACCCGGATTTCTCCAAAAGATACTGTAAATTGTTTGTTCCAAAATACAACCATGTAATACACATTACCTTAGTGAAAAGTTGATTGTTTGCGAGATTCAAAGTCAAATAAAAAAAAGTCTCTATGTTTGGTAGAAACACTCTTTATTTACCAAATAATTAACTTTTCGATTAATGGTCTAAGATCCAAATAGGAAGCGACCTTCACCCATTAGTTTACTGCATAAAAACTATTTTATAATAAAGAAAATATTTAAACATAGGTATCGTCAAAGTGTTGCCAAAAAAATTATGGTCAAGTCTAACTAAATAAATAAGTTTTAAAATTTTTGAGTAACCCTATATAATGTCAATTTCATTTTTTTTATTATAGGTACATTGCAGTACTTATATACCAGTGTTTGTTTCTTCGAATTTATAAATAAAGCTGTGGGAAATATTTAAATTTATTTTTTTGTACATTCTGTATAATTTAAAAATAAATATTTTTATAACTAGCATTGGCATTTATCTAAAAAAATAAGGGGTGCAGCCACCCCTTGTATAATAGGGTAAAAGATTTTTTTATTGTTTTCGCATAGTCTTTAAAATGTGCATCGGGAAATACAAAACTCGTGCTGAAATCTGAACGCCTTAACTTTTTATTTTCAAGTACCTTACTGGCTCTGAAATTTTCGAAATATCTTAAATTTGTTGTTTTTTTAGAGTGACTACAAAAATCTAAGAATATATATTTTCCATTATGCTTAAAGCCTAATATGTTTATAATGATGCTAAAAAATGGTTTGAAAAATTACTACCTAATTTGTATGACTAAAGGTTTCTTTAACAACTTAAAAACTACCCGCCTATGGCCAATTTCCGATTAAGTTTGGCAACGTTTATGGTGAACCTGGCGATAACTTAAGTTATAAAAGGATTAATTTGGTATCTTCAGTACCAGTTCAGACGGCAGTGAGTGATTCTGAGATTTTGGTTAAAATTTTCTTAAATGTAGATTGTTTGTTTTGTTTACATTTTTGGTGGTTAGGCAGAATAGCATTGCTAGACCTCGCCACCATTTTTTGTATTTTTTCTGTTTTTTGTATTTTAATTTTATATTGAAATAAAAGACCTCTTTATTTATTTATTTATTTATTTATTTATTTCAAAATTCACAGCTTCACTGAAAAAGAAAAGAAAAAAACGTTGATTTTATTATTAAATTAGTTTTAAGGTTTTCGGCGTGAGCCGACCCATTTTGGGTAGATTTGAGAACAAGGGTTCTTGTTTTTCTGGAATTTTGGGAGGAAGTCCTGTTATAAAAAGAATTAATTAACATTCAACTTTTGTGGTCAAGGAGTTAGTGTTTTCATTGCACGCCGATTACGCTACCAAATTGCCACAAAAGGAGCTGATAGCCTGGTGTCTCGGGATCGTGGGTTGTTCAGGGAAATAAGTTAGGTTATCTTGCAACCAAGATCAGTTGCACCCTATTAATAATAGTTTTAAGAAATAAGATACAGATTTGTAATTAACCATTGTGATCATTTTCTTTTTATAATTTTAAAAATAAATCTTGGTGAAAAGTTATCACTCTTTTATTAAAAAAAAAAACAAAAAAATCACGAACAACAATTCCACTGAACAACCGGACCAACTGCAGCCAGACAAACTGGGCTCGGCAACAACGAAAACCGATCAAACATACCAACTCACGTACGCCAACCTTGGTGCGCCGCTGCTCCCGATGCAAGCGAGCGCGGGGTGTTTTCAGGGTGTCAGGGAGTAGAGGTAAAGACCCCAAGTCGACCCCCGCTAACAGACCTAACCGCGCTCAATTGCATTGGCGGGGAGAGGTCACCAAGTTTGGACCAATACGCTCGACCGAGTAAACTTCCGGACGCCATTACTCTGGATGCAGGGGGCGCGGGGAGATTTTTAAATACCAATTGCCCAAGGATGGGACATTAAATCAACCTGCGGTAGCAGATCAAGCCGCGCTCCTTTGCATTGGGCACCAGGGCACTTTCAATGCTCCCACATGCCCTCCGTCTATCGTTAATGGCATAACCACCATAAACCGGCTATCTGTCACCACATGTGAAGGGACGCAAGCAGAAGCGCCCTCACCAATAGATTTTGACTTTTTGTATGACACATATATGACTAAGGGCCAATATGCGGATTGACTTAAAAAAGCGAAGAGCTGAGCGAGACGCGCAACGCCAAAAAGCATGGCGGGGACAGAGGCCGTAGTACAACCTACCATAAATCAGACATAACAAGCTAGTCTAAGGGAAAGGGCAAGACCAATACCTCCTAAAGAACAAATGTTTTAGGAGGTATTGGCAAGACGCGGCGACTTAACCGGCCCTTGTACCGTGAAAAAGTACCGGTTTTGCGAAAAACAGTATCTCCGTAACCGTGCACTTAATGCCCATATTTATAAAGAGCTTTTTATAGACAATTAAATTTTCTATCTTCTTGGTTTTATAATTATTTTCGTATTATTTACCGTTTACGATTTGTAAGATTAATGTTTAAAAAAAAATTACCGATATCTTTTCTAATAATTGTTTAAATCACAAATTGTTAATAAATAAACTTTTAAGTCGATAAATGTTCTACAACTCTTTATTAAAACTTTTTTCTAAAATTAATATTTTCGAAGTTAAAAGGCCTTTAATGTTGTATTTCGAGGTTAATACGATCAAAGTATGCATAGCGTAATCTGACAAACCATAGTAATACCTGGCCACTTATTAGATGACGTATTCAGGCCCAGCTGACGTTACCAGGATTTTTGAAATCAACTCGTTATAACTTCGAAAATACATATTTGGAAAAGAAAAGTTTAGAATAAAAGTTGTTGAAAATTTATCAGTTTAAAAGTTTGATTATTAGCAATATTATATTTAAACAATTAATTAAAGAGATGTCGGTAAAAAAATCAATTAACAGAACAGTAATAATCTTATAATTCGGGAACGGTAAGCGACACAAAAAAAATAGGAAATTTAATTATCTATAATAAAGAATTTTATAATATAAATGGGTCTCAAGTGCACGGTTACGGAGATACAGGTACAAACAGTTTTTCGCAAAATGCCGGCACTTCCGTCCGCCATATTTGTAAGTTTTTTATGTTTTTAGATTAATTACGTTCTACTGCACCTATTTTTGAAAAAAATAAGTCTTAAAAAAATTTGCCAGAAAAAGTCCTCTATTGCCTGTACTAAGCTAGAGTGTATCAACGCAAGGATTGCTCGACGGTATCACCTAAAACGCAGATGTTAGTAGTATTCTTTGGTTGTTGAAAATCTTACACCATTAATTGATTGCGATAAAGGTATAAAAGAGCATTGTGGAAAAACATATAACTATTAAAGGTTAGATCTATAAAAAAATACAGTTATTTTCGAGGATAGTGCCATATTGTAAGTTCATCAAAATGGAATAGTCCATTTAAAAGACGCTTAAGTTCCTTTTAAAGTTAACCTTAACCTTCTTTCTCTACTTTACAGCAGTTTCATCTGATCCAACTCCTATCTAATTGCTAATCAATAATGTTTCTTTCAGAAAAAAGAAAATAAGTCCTGTCGGTCTTTGGTGTAATTGGTAAATAAAGTTGACTTGAAACAGTAACTGTTTTTTGCAAAATACGTTTTTTATACCCCTATCGCAACTAATAGTTCAATAATTTTACCCACCACCAAAAATATCTCTAGTATCTGTATTTACACTCAAGCTCTTCTAAAATGCATTTTATTTTTTGTTTATGATGATTATTTTTAACACCATTTCAATAACCTCTAATAACGCAAGTTATTGCCAGTACCACCATAAACGTTGCCAAATGCCATTATTACCAGCGCAGCGCGCTGTATTTAATCGAAAATTAGCCATATGCGGTCAGTTTTTCAATGTTTAAAGAAACCTTTAGACATACAAATATATTTTTAACATCTTTTTACCATAATTTTCGACATACAATGCTTTAAGAATTATGTAACCTGCGTATTCTTAGATTTTTTAATTTACTTATCTCAATAATAAATTAAGATATTCAGCAAATTTAAGGGTCAATAAGGAACCTGAAGATAAATTAAAAGGTTAAGACATTCAGATTTTAATACGAGTTTTTGTATACACATTGGGTGAGTAAAAAGTGCCGCAATTTTTAAATATCTTTAAAAGTGCTAAGGCTACGTTATCAAATTTGGTATCTAAGGTGTTTTGAACATGTAAAATTAAATAGTGACATTGTCAATGTTGCCAGTTTTCTCAGTTTTGTGCTACACGAGTTTTATTTTTCAGTTTTTTTAATAAAATGCCATTTATTTGTATTTCAATAAATTAAACGGATCAAGTTTAGTATGTTCCTAAATTTCTAAAATTCTGTCTCTATAGGTTGTTGAGATACGATACACTACCCTTCAGCAAAAAGTTATTTGTGGCCTAAATATCGTTAAAACCGCTGCAGCTATGTTTACAAAATTTGGTATTTGGGCGTTTTTTAATATGCCTAATTGATCAGTGATATCAACACTGTTGCCAAATTTACATAGAATTGCAGTGTTGCCATATATTAGTAATTGGTAAAGATTAAATTAAAAGAATTTGGAATTTTACTAAAGTTGGCACGCTTTTATTGCAATTAAATTAAATAGGGCATTCCATTTAAAATACCAAATATATTAAATGTAGCGCAAACCTGAAAAATCTGACAACAATGACAGTATCACTGTCCAATTCTACTTACCCAGAAACCCTTAAATGACAAAATTTGTAAACGCAGCTTAAGTGGTTTTAGAGATATTTGAGCGCAACCAAACTTTTTACCTAACATGTGGTGTTGTCGTATCTTCGCAGCTAGTAAAAATGGAATTTTGAAAATGTGTGAACTTTAAACTTTTTAATAAAAAAAGCGAAAAAATACGTGTAGCCCAAAACAGGCAAATCTGGTAAGGGTGCCGATATTACTACTAATTCTTCATGCCCGTTACCCTCCAGATACCAAATTTGGTAAATATAGCTTTACAGGTTTTAAAGATATTTAAAAGTTGCAGTACTTTTTACTAACCCAATATACAAGGGCACATTTTGAAGACTTAATAAAAACTATAAAAAAAAATTCTTTCCACCCTATTATATGACGTTCTGTTTGTCTGCAATTCCGCAAATTTTTGTTTCCATTTATGCACGTAACTTAAAACTGGCAATCACCTCTTCCAGTTTACTGTTTTATTCGCTAAGAACATCTGCGTTGCGACAAAACTTTTCCGCAAATGTAATTTATTCCAAGAAGAAAATTCTTTTTCTTTCTGTCGTGACAAAATAAACTACAGCTGTAAGAGAAATGTACCTTTTGTTGTCCTTTCCAGGAGGTATGATGTTGACAATAAGCGTAGATATCACTAGCATAACACTTAATCTTTGTGTTTTAAAAACATAGCAGTTTCGTATATTAGTTCTAGTTCGTGACTTAAATTAGGATAACCTTTATATTTACCTATTTATCATATAGATACCAATTCTCTATTTAATTAAAGTTTTAACAAAATGAATAACAGTTTTGGTTCCATTACTTACAAAAATTAATATACTTGATTTCCAATTAAAACGAGTCGCCCCATATAATTTGGTTATTTGTACACTTATAAGATATTAACATTTTACTTTTTATTTTTAGGGGAACACTTTTTCGTGTCAAGGTTATCCTCCCTTTCCGAAAATAAACGTCAAAAAATTAAACGGAAAAAGGGGTCAAGTGACACCTTATGTTAAAAGGTTTAAGATTCTCTCCCTAATGATTTTTAACTTTTAACCAACTTCAAAAAAGGGGAGATTATACATATGTTCGACATCTATGATTTTTATGTATGTACACCGATTACTCCGTCAAATGTGGACCGATTTTCAAAATTCATTTTTATTCTAAAGAGTGCACTTCCACGGTGGTCCCATAAGAAAACCCAGTCAGGATCGCGAAAGAGGAAGGTAAAAGACTTTTCTTTTCAGGCAAAGCTGCCTCTAGAAGGTATCTACCTATGCTGGATGTTTAAACAATAATGGTACATGTCATATACATGTAATCTCAAAATATTTTTATTTGTAATGTCGTTTTTATTTGTCATGTCGTTTTCATTTAGCTTATTGAAAACTAAAATTAAGCAACTTGGCAACGTTGTAGTTGCAAATTTAAAACATTTGACATTTCATAACCAAGTTTTGCTTTCTGTTGTGGCAGTTAATATTCCGTTTTTTAAGATTTTTTATCATTTATGGGATGAATGTAATAAAAAATAAGATAATAGTTAGTCTACAACTAGTGTTAAGCATTAAAGTGGTTGCCCTCATGGATTTCGTTAAAAATTCAGCAATGAAGCCAAACGTGCGAAGTCAGTTTTGGTTTATCTGCAGTTCAAGTCTAAATAACGAAGAACTTACGCTTTATGGCTATGTATAAAGTTTCTTGAAACACTGACTATTATCCTTCTTTGTGTTATTTAGTTTTGTCAGACAATGATGCCTAATATTTTTCGTAAAATTTAATAACTAATCAAGAAATTTATGTAAATATACTTTGCCAAATTGAATCTAGATACCCATTTTTATCAGATGTTTGACCGAATTGCAACACTGTGTTCCTTAATTTGAATTCCCAATAGCTTATATATACAGTGTTTTTCTAAAGTCAGGACTCCCCTTGCTAACTTTTGAATTGTTTGGTATTTTCATGAAAATTTGAGAACCTTAGTAAGACCCAATGTGTCCCAAATTTGACCTCCCTTGGAATATTGTTCTCTTATGGGGGACATGACGTCCCCCACAACCCTAAGCATTCTTGATTCCATTCAAAGAAGAGCTATTCGTCTCATAATTGATCATTCACTTACAGAAAGGCCCTCTCTTGCCCATCGTCGGGCTGTGGGGATTTATCGCTTTTTATAGGTACTTTCATGGCTTATGCTCTAAAGAATTGTCCAGTATAGTTCCTCCACTCACGGTTCCCAATGTGAGAAACTCGTGGTGCCGCGCGTATGCATCCCTAAACGGTCCAACTGGACAGGCTCCGAACTTCCCACTTTGTTCGTTCATTTATCCCTAGAGTTTCCAGAATGTGGAACCTGCTGCCTGCGGAGGTCTTTCCTTCCCCCAAAAAATATTATTAACCATTAAAAAATACTTTTACATTATAGTTATTTATTAGATAAGTGAGTTATATTACATATAAGTCACGCAAGAAAAGTTTAAGTTTTTTTAAGTAATTTTCTTAAGTGACTTATATGTAATAACTCACGTGTCTAATACAAAATTTTATCCAACACTTTCGTATAAATCGTTTTTAATATCGAAAATAATTTGAAAACGTTGTTTTGTCTATAATTCACTAGTGAGCTAAAGGGTACTTTAGCTCACTAGTGACTTATAGTACACTTTATATCCTCAAAATCTGATCACTTATGTAGATATTATATGTAAGTGTTGGATAAAAGATATTTTTAAAACCATACAAAAGTTAAAGCAACAAAGAGGTAAAATGTGTAATCCTTTTAAATAAATGTTCAGTTTTCAACTAATTCGTCTTTGTTATGGCTGGTTATCATCGCTAACATTAAAACTGCAGAAAAGTTTATCTAAACGGCATCGTTCGTGTACTAAGTATAATAATTTGTTTTGCTAGTCCAGGCATGAACATTGCTTTTTTGCAAATAAATAGGGTAGTAAAACATATTACCCAAATATTAAGGATAGTGAAGGCAATTTGTTTATGTTCTCTTTAAATATATATATATATATGCATATATATATATACTATAGTCATATATATATATATATATAGTGTATCATATGTAGATATATTATTGCAAATAATACTTAGTCATAATATTTAAAGTGTCTTTCTTTTCGAACTACTGATGTCTTGATTATAAAGTACTAACCTAAAAGAATCAAAAACTAGTTTATTAATATAAAGAGTTTTCCATTTTTAACTCTTGATGTTCTGATCTCGAGTATATGCGGACAAACCACAAACGATTGCCGCCCTAAAGGCCAACATACCTCGCACCATTTGTAAGCTGTTAAAGACATTGAAAACTCATCAAGTGATGACCCTGAATAAAATGTCTTTATTTACTTGTGAAAAGTGAGCTGCGTAAATGAGTACCAATATTCACTTTCTAATCCTCAAATAACACCAAAAACACCTTATTTGATCACTTTTGGCTTGCCAAATTCAATAGCGTAGTGAGGTGAGACGGTTCGCTTCGGGCCCCCAGTTAGAAGAGGCCCAAAAAGGGTGTATGTATAGAAAAAAATGGTAAATTTTTTTTCGTTTTCAACTTCATTTGACTAAGAAAAAGTCAAAAAGGGGGACCCTGACCACACAAACTATATAATATATTGGAAAGAGTCCCGTTTGGAAGTAAGGACCTTTTTGTTGGTCTCAAAATTTTTTTTAACAAAGGAACATTAATTTACTGAGATAGTATGGACCCCGATAACTCTAGATACGCCACTGGCCGTATTGTCAATTGAGAGGGCGTCACTCGCAAGTGTCAGGAAGCGTTTATTCATGTTTATCTTACGATATGAGTAAAAACCCGCGGGCGGCGTTGCCGGGCTTGACAAATAACCACACATTTTAAGAATTTAGCCTTCAAAAAAATAATAACGAATAATTTTTAAACATATTTAGCTTATTATCATATCTAAAAATAATAGAAATATATTTATTGTTTATTTAAAAAGGTATATTACGAAATCCTTTTTAGCGCTTTTACTGTGATGTAATAATGACAACAGCTCAAACGTAAACAAACTTGGTCCATTTGTCGTTGGTTTAACTATTATTTAGAAGTGATATTGGTAATAATAAGAAAAATTTTAAAAACTTTTAAAAGTTTCGAAATTTTGTTTCTAGCTATTACGTTTTTTGCTTTTATTCTATACAATGCAAAATTAACCTAAACATCACCAGGTGTAATTAAAAACTTTAAAATTAATTTGCAAACTTTACAACTGGTAATCATTAAATAATTGGACCCTCATTTATTTATCAGAATTTATAAATCAGAATTTAGGTTTAGTATTAGTATTAGCCTAACTTAAATTAGGAAATTTCTTGGCAGCAATAATTAGCTACATTAAAAAATAAGAAATGAAACTTGAATAAACGGTGTTAACCTTTTAATGGCACATAAGCAAATAATATTTTTTCATATTTAAGTCTTAAGTTTCAAATTTTAGAGAATTTCAAGGTCATTTCTTAAGACCAGATAATTAAATTTTATTTAAAAACACTTCAATTTAAATGTATGTTCTTGAATCTTGTGCATAATGCTAATATTAATACTAAATTTAAATTTTGATTTATAATGCCGGCCTTAGACATAAGTCTTATCAATATCCCGTTTAATTCAGTATTTTAAAAACCTAAACATTTTTGACCAAACAAACAGAATGAACAGAGCGAACAATAAATTATTTTAAACAATTTTAATTTACCCGCAAGCTACGAAGAACATTTGGACTAACGTCTAGCGCCTACCCTAGCATTGATCCCGAATCGCAGCACGACTGTTGTAATATGTAGATATGAGGGAAAATATTTGTTTTTTTTGTAAATTTAGGTTAGTTTTTTAATGAAAACTAGCGTTTACTATTAATTCCTAAATTAAAATTAAACTAACCAGAACGTCGACTAAATATTCTTTCAGATACGTAATCAGCGCCCCAAAAACCTCCGAATGCCAAAAATCATCAATTTGGCAATCGGGATCAATGCTAGGGTAGGCGCTAGACGTAAATAACATTTGGCGCGTTCAATTCGGCTCGGACATAACCGGGGTATACACGGTCATGCAAAACTGTCACATCTATCAAAAAATCCAAAGCTTGCCCTCAAATTTGACCGTGTGTATTAAACAACTGCCACATCTGGCTTGGCATACGACTCGATGTCCGAGTTTGATTTTTCGTGGCGCGCGTCTTGCAAACATGCATGTGTAGTACACGTCAGTTAACGTTTTAGTTTACGGACGTCGTTTACGGGGTTTTATTGTTGGTTTTGAGATAACAAAATGGCTATTTGGCGCCAGAAAGATGTATTGCGTGTTTTTATAGATATGTACCAAGGTCATCCATGCTTTTGGAAAGTTAAAAGTAATGAATAAATTGACAAAAAAAAAATCGGAGAATTATACTTATGTTTAACTTGATCACGCCACCAGCTGCCAAAACTAACACAGAATTGACAGGTACATCTGTATCGTGTATAAAGGGCTTCATTTGACATTTGCTTTCATGCAAGTGCGTTTCAGGTTTGCATGACCGTGTATGCCCCGGTATAGGTCCAGACACTGAAAATTCTGCGCTGCGCGCTCAGTTCGGGCTAAAATTTTTAAGTTAGGACGCACCTAAATATACATCAACTCAAGAGATATAAAATACTGCAAAATTATGAATTTATAGAAAATGGACTTAATTGTTTTTTCGTGTGGTCTTTATATTGCTTTGCATAAAACAAAATTGTCTTGTTTTAGTCGAGTGAGGGAGTAATGAATCTAATCTTACACATTTTTAAACTATTGTGTAATGAGGTTAAATGTTGATAAGTGAAAGTTTTAAAGAAGAAGTTAATTTTATCCTTTTTAGTGAGTTTTAACAAAAACTTTAAAAAAATACGTCTAAATTATTCTTAACAAAATTAAATTTAGCATAAAATTTTACTTAAAGTAGGAACGCTGCGCTTATTTTGGCACATGTGATATTGCCACGTTGTTTATAATCTACTCAAACTTTTTAAAAAGTAGGATAACCGAAAATTCGTTAAAAACGAAAACAAATAAATTAATAATAGGGGAGGTCCGGGTGCCCCGCTCACTAAGTTATTTTAAATATTGTGAAGTGCCAGTAACATATACACAGGTGTCTATTAAAAACTGCAGTGATTGCTTAAATCTATTGTGTATATTAGGGTATGCTTAATTTCTAGATAAATGAACGTTATTAGTAAAAGAACTTTTCGTTTTTAAGACCATACCATAACGCCGCCCACCTAGCGTGGACAAGGCCGGACACCAATTAAATATGATTTGCTATAAAATAACATTTAAAAAAATTATACAGGTTGTTTTTAAACAAATGCAAAAATTTTAGGCGGATATTTTTACCAAAAATAACACAAAAACTTCATATGAACATATGTCCTAAAGTCTTGGTTTATGAAATACGGGGTATTTTTTAATATTGTTTTTATAATAATTTTTATACCCATTCAGATATTTTTAAAAAAATTTAAAGACGGAAGGACCAAAGGACATGTTTTGGCATACAAGAAAAATTTTTTACCAGTGTCCTCCACGAGTGGTTTATGGTAAATATTTGTCAAGAAAAAATGGTACGCCACTGCCTTTTTCTAAAATAATTTTGTTTTTTAAATCCCGGTTTATTTTAAAACAAAAATGATCCCTTTACTTCTTTGTTTGATGTACGGTTTTCGCGTAAATAAATAGAAACCATTTGTCGGCATGGTCAAATTTCTATCTAATTCTAATTAAAGAATTTCTATTGATTTGCGCGAAAACCTTATATCAAACAAAAACAGTCAAGAGATCCAATTTTTTTAACTAATGGAGGATTAAAAAATATTATTATTTTACAAAAATGCAGAGGCGTTTTTTCTTATATAATAAATAATATTTACCTTAAACCACTTATGGACGACATTGGTTTTTTTTCCTTTACTTCTATGCCAAAAAATGTCTTCTACTTTAACACCCCGTAGTTCAAAAACTAAGACGTTTAGGACATATGTTTATATTAGGTTTTTTTCTTAATTTTTGAGGAAGATCACCTCCTAAAATTTTTAGCATTTGTTTAGAAACACCCTGTATATAAACGACTCTGTTGTTTTTCTAACAAAATTTAAAATGTCGACACTGCTAAATGACAAATTATGGTTTGGTGCCACTTTGACCAGAGCAATTTTCTCTGGGCGATTTTACCCGATATCTCTGCCGTTATCTAGGTTTTTCAAAACACTAGTAGCAACAGAATAAAAACCCAAAAAAGTAGTATAATACCTACGTCGACTTGCTTTACTTACAAGTTTATGAGATCACTATACTTAAAGCTTCTAGCAAACAATGAGCGTGACGAGACGTTAGCGAGACATCAGCGCGTCAATGTCAAATTAAAACACGTCCATGACACGCCATTGCCAGTCGGAACAGCGTCGTGACACGCTTGTTTGACTCCTAGGCAATGATTAAATAATGTATTATGGCGCGTTTACATATGCATGAAATTAGTGGCGCCAGTCATTACTTGGACGCCAGTTCACAAATTACTGCAACTGTAAACCACTACTGGCGCTCCAGTATATCCATGCGTGCATAAATGTCAAAAGTTAGTTGCCTTCTAACTTTTCCATACGCCAGTACAAACTGGCAAACATAATAAATATTCATTGCGGAGCGATTTGCTAGTTATCAGCCACTTTTCAGAAAACTTCATAGTTAATATTTGTCGAATTGTTAATTTCAAATAAAAAATAAGTAAAAGGTGGAGTTCTGCAGGAATGATCACATTTCTCGAGGTTTATGAACAAAACCCGTGTTTATGGAACGTTCATTCTAATACCAAACGTACAACGACAGAGATTATCGGGATAACCACTACGATCACTTATCACAAGCGATGAGGATTTCAGGATTTGGTATGCGAGAAGTTAAGGCTAAATTTTTTCAATTACAACTTTAAAAAACTGAAACTGGCATGCAAAAACACTATTTCACTACATGCAACATGTAAACGTTTACTGGCGCAAAAGTTAAACTGGCGACTCCGAAGGAGGAGGGCACTTTCGCCAAAATGTGAAAATGAACGAGAGCAGTTTTTAAAAAGGCAATACACTTGAAATCTGATTCTTTTGATGCACGGGTCTAATTTAGGGAGAAAATTACTAGAAGAAAGTGAAACTATCAAATAAAGGAATAATAATTTGCTAAACATTTTATTTAATAATACAACAAACTCATTAAAAAAACTAAAATAGTTGTCAAATTTAACAATTAGAAACATGACAGTACAATTTTTGGTTTCTACTATGAAATTATTTCTGTAATCAAGCGATAATTGTTGAGTAGACAAATGTATGACTGTATTTTTCAATGTAATTTAAAAAACTTCTTAAGGGTGAAAATCCACCGATTCGGGACAAAGGTCAATTTTTCATTCTTACCAGGCAATTTTATTTAAATCTATATTTTAATATATTACCTTTTTATTCAAATCTTAAAAAATCTTTTGTATTTTAGGTTTCTTAAAATCGACGTATTTTTCACGAAATATTTAACAAAAGTTTTCACAGAATACTAATCATTGCAATTTTTCTGCTAAATGTGTACCTTTTCATTCATTAAATTTATTCTTGGTAGAAGTTTGTGTTTTCCCTACTAAAATAAATTACGACACTTAGCAAAAATTGCTTTTGTTTCATCTTTCTTAAAGGTACTGACACTAAAAAATAATCATATTTTAAAATATCTTACATCTTTAAATGTAGCATAGCTTTGGATAAAAAACAAAAACAAAAAAACCGTTATGCTAAAACAAAAGGTTCACAGGGTAATGCGTGGAATAAAGTCTACTGGTGTTAAACACTAACAGGTAGGGAACAAGGTAACACATTGCACAGTGCGTCAAAATGAGGACAAAAACGGCAAAAGAAATATTTTTATAAAAATTTAAAAAGCCTGCGTTTTTACTCTCAGATAACCAGATTATAGCAGGACAACTTGTTTTTTTACTTTGCCAAGATAAAAATATACAGTTTTATCTGTGGCCCTTCTTATAGCTGATAAATACTTATACTTTTTTCATTCAGTCTTGCAACAAGCTACAAAACAAAAAAGTTTAAGATTTGACATGTATTTTCAAAAATATAATAAAAACAATATTTTTGTATTTGGAATTATTCTACTTGTAAAAAGTAAGCTAAAATTTTATGTACTAATTAGCTGCCACTATCTGCTACTGCTATTAAATTTAATTTTTATTAACGAGAGGTCTCGAAAACCCAGAAAACTTAAAATAATTTAAATTAAAACTTAACTAACTAAAATTTGTTAGTTTAGATGTTATTGTTAGTTATGTTAATATTTGTTGGCGTTGTTACTTAATTGTAAATACCTAAATAGTAAAAATAAAACTCAAAAGAAATGTTTTCTTGTTTCTTCAGTGTATGAGAAAAATGCAATATAGAATTTTATTTTTTGAAAACTAGGCAAGATACAAAAATACGATAAGATATTGGCGCCTGTATGCACTGTTTTTTATTTTAATCCGGATTTCAAAATCCAGCTTAGAGTTTGTTGAATTTTTCCTAGACACCGTCGATTGATTAGTTAGTCCAAATTACATATATGGCAATATCGCATTTCTATAAGGACATTCTTCAAAAAGAAGAATTTTAAGGATATGCCAAAATGACTTTTGGGTTATGACAAGAAAAAATCAGTCTTTAAAAGTACCCATTTACTTACAACATGGTATAAAAACAAATATATACATTTTATCGAAATTCTGTATTTTCCTTATTAACTAAGGATAAAATTGTTTATTTTTTAATTTTAAATTTTATTTTATGTTGTTCGTGGATACTTTTTGGTATCACTTAAATTGGCTTCAATTTTTTTTCTCGAAAACAAAGCAAAACACAAATAGTTGCATGTTTAATTACTTAATTGGAATAAAACTATTAAAAATTGGATAAATCCCATAAAGACTTTTCTAAAAGCATTTTAATAAACCTTTTAAATGGTAATGTCATATACAATTTGTTTTATTTAAAAAGTTACATTTTTGCAATAAATTAAAAACTTCATATTTAATTTTTTCCAGTTGGCGGCACGTTAATCAGAGAAAAAAACATAACTTCGTATTTAACCGACTTTTTATCTACAATAATCAAGAAGTTAGCAATAGTGCCGACTGAAGTTTGATGACCCTTTATTAACGTTCTATTAATTTTCAAATGAAATGATGATTTATGTTTTTAAGTAGTAAACGTTTAAAGAGTTTAGTATTGAAAATGTGGCAAAATGTTTAAGAGCAGCGATAAAACACGACTCATCTAAAATATTGTCAGCAGTCCGCAAACCCCGTATGTGCTAAAATTAAAATTTTACATTTAAAAAAAAACTACCAAATAAAAATTGCGTTTTATTTGATTATGTGATTTTTAACTATATTAAAGGTTCTACTTAAGAACTTACGAACATAATATGCTAAATCCCATATTATGGGCTTTACCTTATTGTCCCTGGGGTTGTAAAGTTTGTAATAATGGCAGGAGATTTGCGAAGAACAACGACAAGATAAGAAAATACTAAAAAATAATAAAACACATAAAATTGTTATTTACTATTTCTTATAATAATATTTATTGCAAACACAAATATTGATATACCATTATCACAAGCTATTTCCTTCTCAGTTTGGTCTAAGATTTGTAAAACTGGATTTTTGTAAACTTAAAATACAAGGTGCCTCTAAAAGGTCTGTACAAAATGCGACGATTCAACTCAATTTACATTAGTCGACAAATTGATCGTTTGCAAGATTACGGGGTGTCAAAGTTTTTATTTTATTTTAGTTATTTTAAATATTTTACTTGTTTTAAAACATTTTTTCACAGAATTTAATTTTGACAGATTTTGAAATCAAAATAGGCTAATGCTTTTGTTGTAAAATGTAGAGGAAGCCAGCTGCAGTCTATTGCTTAGGTTAAAAGTGTAATATCTTTTTTTTCTTGGTATATTAAAATTGTAGTGAAGAATTTTCTCTCAAATTTTCTGCACAAAAAGGGTATACCTGATAAATACCGCTCCAGCAACCGTCTTTGAGATATTCCAGATTAAATCTTGTATTTCATACAAAAGTTTGCCATTATATTCATTCACGCTTTATCTAGGCCACTTGGTAGTGGGTTCTTTAGGCCAGAGTACAACGATTTAATGCAATTTATTTTAGTCAAGTTGCTGCTTTGTGAGATACAGGGTGTTTAAGTAAAAAATAAATAAATGGAAACTTTGACACCTTGTATCTCGCAAACCAGCAACTTTTCGACTAGGATAGATTGCATAGATCTTTGTATTTTGGCCAAAAAATTGTGTGAAATAAAATTTTTATACCAAAATATTTCAAAAACGGTTGCTCGTAGCGATATTTATTAAGTATACCTATTTTGTGCAAAAAATATGGATTTTTTTAACCAAAATTATAATATACCGTGGCAAAAAGTTATGACAATTTGAACCCAAGTAATAAACTGCAGGTGGCTCCCTCTACACTTTATAATAAACACATTAGCATATTTCTATTCCCCACCCTAAAAACCTCTTTAATACTAAATTTAGTAAAAAAGTGTTTTGTACTAAATTTACTTTTCACAAAGCCTTTTTAAAAAATGACACCCTGTACTTTACATTTATCTAGGGTGTTTCCTAACTATGCTACGAAACTTAAGGTGGTGATTTCTTATTTATTATTATAAAAAAGTTCCTATAAACAAATGTCCAGATTTGCCTTATTTCTGAAATACAAGGCAGAAAAGTTTAAAAAAGTCGGTATTTTTAAATATGTTAAAAACCCTTAAACCGATTTAGATAAAATTTAGTACACTAATTTAATGTGATATGGCGGTTATATAGCTTTACCTAAATTAAGAATATGGAGTCTGCTAGCGTCTTAGTGGGCACCACAGCCAATATTATTAAGAAAAAAGTACGCCACTGTCTTTTTACAAAGTTTTTATGGTTTTTTCAACTAGGCAATTAAAACAGGCAACTTTTAAGTCTTTTAAAAGTACCCATATACTTACAACATGGTATAAAAACAAATCCTACATTTTATCGAAATTCTGTATTTTCCTTATTATTATTATAACTAAGGTTAAAATTGTTTATTTTTTAATTTTACATTTTATTTTATGTTGTTCGTGAAAAATTTTTGGTTACACTTAAATTGGCTTCAATTTTTCTTTCTCGAAAACAAAGCAAAACCCAAAAAGTTGCATTTTTAATTACTTAATTGGAAAAATACTATTAAAAATTGGATAAATCACATAAAGACTTTTCTTAAAGCATTTTAATAAACCTTTTAAATGGTAATACCATTTACCAGGTGTTTTATTTAAAAAAGTTACATCTTTTGCAATAAATCAAAAACTCGATATTTAATTGTTTTCCAGTTGGCGGCACATTAATCAAAGAAGAAAAAACATTATAACTTCTCGTATTTAACCGACTTTGTATATATAATAATCAAGAAGTTAGCAATAGTTTGATCACCCTTTGTAAACACTTCTATTATTTTTTAAAGATTCGTATTACAAACCAAAACAAATTGTAAAGTAAACTTAATTTAAAACATAAAAGAAATATTTAATTTTAATAAAACATTTAAAAAATGTTTAACAAAAACCAACAGCGAATACTTAAAATTAGCATAATTTGTACAAAAAAATTTAGGGGTCCTAAAAAATATGTGTTTTTATGATATACTATCAGAAGAAGCAGAATACGTTTTAGCGACAGGTAAATTTATTATTTTTATATAAGAGGCTTTATTAAATTTAAGATCGCCCTAAGTTACTGGGTAACTTTATAAAAGCTAAGTACCTACCTAATGAATATTTAAGACACACTTTTATTTTCATAGTGTTTTATTATTTTCTTGGTAAATCGCTTTTCTTTTTTTTGTTTATTTAAGGTGCTTTTCGAGAAAGGGTTCAGAACATGTCTTTATTTTACTTTTTTTCATAATAATAAACAAACTGAAAAATTATAATATTTTTATATATAAAATAAAACAAATATAATTTACGTAAAATACTTTATCTACAGTTCTGTAAGTGTGGAATTTAAATAAATATGATAAGTATACTACGAAAACAATAAAGTTTAAAACCATCCATACAAGTAAAAGTGCTAGATCTGGTGAAACAAAAAGAAAAAAACTTTTTTAAAATATAACAAAAAGTTGCCAATATACCGATTTGATTTCCAAGAGCACTTATGAATTATATCATTGTTGATTATATTCAATTGTCATTCTTTTTATTTAAAAAATAAACAGATCTGTCTTTTTGCATTTTTAAAGCAAATAAAAAAAAATATATTTGCAAATTTTATCTTAAAGACAGTAGTTAAGTTGTCACCAAAATATTATTAAACCTATTTTTGTATATTTTTAAAGTAATTACACACATTAAACAAATAAATTCTATCGATTTGATTCGTGATCAACAATCTATACCCGGTGACGTCGGAACTGCGGACCAAATTTTGTTATGTACTTAGATACGTAAAACATATTATATTTTGGCAGAATTGCGGACCAAATTTTACCAGATAAAATCAAGATTTTCTAACCTACCTTTGCTTTTAAACCTGTTTATTTAAATAAGGAACTGACTCCTGCACGGTCCGATTGGGTTAATTTTTTTAATACCTGCACGGTTTGATTCTATTTATAAATGAATGAAAAAAGAACTTCGTACAATTCTTAAGTGGATTTATAAGGTTTGTATTAGTCTCAGGTTTAAATATTGAATTTTAACAAAAAAAAGATTTAATTAACCAGAACTAATCATGATTCCCCACCTATACTCTGTTTTCGGTAGAAAATTTTCGAGTAATATCAAGTAATAAAACACCGAAAACCATGTTTAACGGTATAATATTTGACCCTATCAGAAATGCTTTATAAAATTTGTGATGTTGGGTTGTTACCTATCTGTAATAAGGTCACTTCTAGGAACTTAATTATCTAGCAGTTTAGCAACTCGAATATGTCAGTTTAGGAATTTAACAATCTAAATCCGTTTTATTTGCCGACATCTAGCAACTCGAGTACACCGGTATTTTTACTTAGTTGGGCTAGTAATTTAAGAGTAGATAAGGGTGTCCAGGGCCCGTAAAGACGGTTAAAAAAGGTTTGGTTCCCATTTTTAACACGAATTAAAAACGGTTAGGTAAAGACGAAAGGTTTGGTCCTCAGTTTTGACACAGATTAAAAACCGTCCTCAGTTCCGACGCACCGCCATTCCCTGGACCCTAGAATTTCCTATCTCGCAAATAACCCATACAACATTGTTTAATAAATTAGTCAATATTGCATTTTACTATTTATTTATTTTTAACGTTTGGTAAGTTATTAAACTTACTGGCGTAGATAAACTTTTTAAATAATTATATTTATAAACTGGGACATGGAACCCACACTAAATATATACCAGAAGTCACTAGTCTTGAGAAACACTTTAATAAAGAAAATTTCTATTTTAGAATTGACCAAAAAGTTACCCTACCCCCGCCCTCTGTTGCGCAGAAAAACATCCAAGTTTTCAAAAGCTATTTTTTATTTTCTTTTGCAGATAAAACTAAGTTTTATTAACAAATTCCAAAAAATTATCCAAATTTCTCAAAACACTATAGTCAGTTAGGTTTTTTACTTTTCAATTTTTTTAAGCAAAATTTTCAGGTGCTTTTAATTGGAAGAAAAGGCCAGATATTTTTATAAAATTTATGATTTAACGGTAAAATTTGATTAAATTTACGAAACAAATAAAAAAAAGTATTCATCTTTTAAAATCTGGATTTTTTTTGTGAGGGGATAATCCAAAAAATTTGATATATATTCATTTTAAAATATTCCTTACGAAAATGTCAAGATTCTGGTACAAACCCATGATACAAGCATACTAAGACCTAATTTAAAATTTACCAAATATGTCGCTTTGGTACCTTAAAATTATAAATGTTTAATTTGACGAAACTAACAGTTTAAAATACAATAACTTATATAAAACATAATAATAAGTATAAGTACATATCCATAGACAATTGTTTTTGTCAATTTATGTTTGCTTATTATTACTACAAATGATAACTAAGCCGCCATTTTGTCTTTATATTTCTTTGATTTTTCTTAATACAACTTTGTAGATAAGGTCCCCACGTTCTGATGTACAATGTGAAACCAAATAGTTAAAGCACATTTTCCATTTATAAGATACATTTTGAGATTGATTCTGATTAATATCCTGTGATTCATCTGTCTCTTTAGAGATATGGGACCTCATAGTAATACACCTTGTATTGTTGGAGGAATCCCCTTGTTCACGAAAATGATAAAAAGTTACCGTGTACTGGAACTTCTCTGGATTTGCCCGGCTACCAATTTCCACCATTTCAAATACTACGTCAGATGATTTTGATCCATCATACTCCAAAGTGAATTTAAAGATTCTCTCTGAAAAAGACACGTCGTACCTTTACTATCATAAAGGGCAGCAATGTTAAAACTTATTTTAAATTTTAAGAATTATTTGCGAGTTGGTGGTCCAGCCAGCGACAAAGCGGTACAAATACGTGAGTAGGCCAGCCGTGGCTGCTGGCTGCCGCAGCAATCGCGGTCGTCCGTTTTGTAAGTCAAAACACACGAGTCGGCTTTCTGACTCGCGTGTTTTAAATTGCTTTGTCACTGACTCGGCAAAAACCGCTGAAACCAAATACCGGATGTCAGTGAATTTAATAGACGAGCCATAACTCGAAGAATATTAGACAAATAGAAATGAGACGTGATATGGGTAAATGGTATGAGGAGAAGGGTTTTGGCATGTTTTTTACTTTCGGGTCACTTCCGGATTAACCGAAAATGGCTTTAATTTTCAAAATTTTAAATAAAACAGCCTATAAATTTTACCACTTTTGGATTCACACAATTCCAAATCAAAATGTGACATTTAAAATATTTTTTAATTCTACTTGGCTTTTTAAAGCCATTTTTATTAGTGCATTCTAGAGGGCTACGATGAAACGCAAATTCATCGGTAACCCTTGGTGATTTTAGAAAAATAGGATCGTGACGTGATATAAAAGATAAAAATAAAACAATTTGGCAAATTGACATTTTTGTGTCTAAGGCCCGCCGCAAATTGAACCCAGCCCACGCACAGCACATGCATAGCCCACGCTCAACCCATCCTTCCCACGTCCACGATTTTGATCAGTTTACCGCATATTGGACCCAATTCGGGATCAACCATATTTCAGATTTTTAAAACAAACCCATGCTGCACAAACCCACGAAATCTGTGCGGCGAACACAAACCTATCCACGCGTGGCTGGCAGCAGAATGGGCTAGCTCTGGGCTGGGTCCAATATGCGCCACTCCATTTAAAAGCATGTTTTACAAAGTTATGCACGCGTGGGCTGCGCGTGTGCTGTGCGTGGGCTGGGTTCAATTTGCGGCGGGCCTAAGTATATTCTCTTTTTAAATGGGAATATTTTTTAGACAAGTACTTTTCAAATAAAGGATTTGTTGGCGAATCTAAGAAAACTAATTTATTTGCAATCAGATTTAAAATAAAATTATAAATAAAGAATCATAACCCTCTAGATGTAATACTAACATGTCCCTCAAAAATCAAGTAGGCGTAAAAACTTTTAAAAATGTCAAATTACCATTTAAAGTTATCTCAGAAATTCAAAAATGGTAAAACCTACAGGGTGTGCCATTTAAAAATTTAAAATTGAAGTAATTTTCGGTTAAACCGGAAAAAACCAAAAAGTTAGAAATAGGCAAAAACTATTTATACCATTTACTTATATTAAGTCTCTTTTTGATATGTCCAATACTATAAAAGTTAGGGCTTATCTAATAACTTTGTTAACACCCAGTATACGGTGTAGTTTAATGTGTAGTTTAATAATTGTGCACAAAAGGAAAAATTTTGCACCCTGTAAGAAAATTTTATTTTTAATTAAAGTTGCTGCAAACTATATCAACAGCAGTTACATTAATTAGAAGGCAAATAATATACAGAGTAGATAAAAAAAATTAAAACTGCTTAAAATGTTAAGTTTACCCTGCATGATACCCATTTTAATTATTCAGATTTAATATTTTTTAGAGCAGTTACAACCACCTAACTTTTAAACAAATTTAATCAAATGAAAGCAAATTTGTAAAATTTAACGGAATTGGTATTTTTATTTAACCGCTAACTCTAAGTTTGGTACAAGAGCATTTAATAAGAATCTAGAATAAATCAAGCACGCATATTTATTAGACAAATGGGGGCCTAGTTACAAAGTGTACAATCTCCAATTATACTTTTTAACACAACAATGAGATAAATATGCCAAAAGTTTTAGCTTTCCGCACTGAATTTAAATAATACCTCCATAACAAAATGTTTAATCTTTAGAAAGAGTGCTTTACAGTCAATGTATATAGTGGGGAAGGTAGAGCTAGATTTAAAAAGTCATTTTATACAGGCTGAAAATTTCATAAGTTACAGTTGTTTTCTTATATTTAACAGCGGCGAGCGTCAGCTGCCCAAGTAGCGGTGGATTCAACGATGGCAGCATCTAAAAGTCGGAAAAAAATACAAAAAGTAATTTTATACCGTGTCAAAATTTTTGAGATAGTTCTTAAGATGATTTTAAACTAAAAAATAATAGTCATCTGTATTAAAGATGGTGGATCATACGTCAGTCACGTATATAAAGATATTAAAAAAGTTAATTACAAACTTATTTTATACATCATGAAATTTATACAATTGATTATTTATATTGCCAAAATAATAAAATAAAACCATTTGAACGAAAAACAAAAGAGCTACACCACCAGTCACGTATTTTTTAAATGAAATATTCCGTACATTTTTATATCAATGGATAGAAACTGTCACGAGAAATTCGGTGATATAGGGGTTGCTAGGTTTATTTCCTGCGGTTTTAATGCAATTGATGTAAAACTGCATTATACTATAAGGATAGTTTCACCTAAAAACCTGGCTGTCACAGATCACAGGTGCTTATTTGTCAAGAATTTTTAAAGATTACTCATACTTTTGGGTTTGGAAATAGAAATATCATATTATTTTTAGCATAAAATATAATTTAAATCCGTTCTTTTAATAGAAACCCCATTATAAAACTGTCTCACAAATCTTGACAAGGTTTAAATTTACTTTTCGTCACTTTTTTTAACGACTTTCATATGGTGCCACCGTTGACTCCACTGCAGGAGCGACGACTGACGCTCATTTTGTTGACTATCTAAAACTATTTTACTGCTACAAATAAAATTCATTCGGTATAAAATTGGTATGAAAAACATAGCGCTACCTCCCCTACTAATAGGTTATTTGTTCATGTTTCTTTCGATATCACTTACCATAACAACAGAATACCATTGCATAATTTGACTTTAAACGACCACTAAATCCTTTTGACATTAGGTTAACACTTGAGTCGAAATATACGTTTTCTTTATGATTTTCTACTAAATGATTTTTTGTATGTCCTATTGGACCTCTCCAAGTGCACTTAACCGAATTACTTAAAGGGCAAACAATAGGATAGAAGAAACATGATTGTTCATGGATTGGTGTAAATCCTCCATTAGATTGAAATGAACAACCTTCATATTGGCATGGAAAGGTGAGAAATGGGTAAAAGGTTTCAAGTGTGAAGGCTCTTGTTAAGGTTTTTGGTACTCTAAAAGAAAATAACGTTGTTTAGATTTTTTAAATATATTATTCTTAAAAGTGTCAGCTTATATAGGAAACAATAGATTTTTAAACAGTGGTGTATTTTATTATACAGCGTGTCTTAGGAAGTTCTTACGAAATGGGAAACTTTTGAACTAATATGTTTACGAAAAAAGTACCTATTTATAAAAAGTCCTGAGTGATAAAAAAATACATTTCCACAAAAATATTTGTATATGTTGGATATACCGGGTGTCAAGTTATAAATTTACACCCCCTTAACTTTTGATTTTTTATCGTACAAAATAATATAAACACTGAAAAAAGATATCTTAAAACAAAAGCCTTAGATTCAATTTAAGAAAATTGTGACTTTTGTATGTGTTAAAGAAAAAGGATCTTAAATGTTTTCAGCGTAGCGTAGTAAATTCGAAACAAAGCGCTTTTGTAATAAAAATGCCCTTATTTCATTTAGTGATCCCAATGGGTCACATTTAAGAACTATGTATTAGTTTAAAACTAAATACTCTCAAATCGAGGTATTCATGAATTTGGTTAAAAATATTTGCACCCTTTTATTAAGTATCTAGATTCACAATGGAAATTACTTGCGCTATCCCACTGAGAGATTTTTTCTGTAATTATTTTATTATTTCCGAATCTAATAAAGTTATTAGCTCTTTAAAATTAAAAATTAAAAAAGATAGGTAAAACAAATAAACATTGACTAGTAGCAAAAATATATTTGTGAAATAAATCGTTGCTATAGTAGTTAAAAAGTATGCAAGTTAATTTGGCCCACACTGTACATTGTGTGACAAATTTCGAGAGCAGATTTTACATTTAAAAATTTAAGGCAAAGTCCATATAAACATGGTTTTTAAAAATACCTTGTTTTACAGATACTTTAAATATCCCTATAAAAATTTCCCATTCAATTTTTATAAACACACGGCAGTAATATTTGTAGATTTTAAAAGTTTACTTAGATCTAACTAAATTAAACTTACATAATCCAGTGACGTCTTAAGCGGTATCTTAACATATATATATATATATATATATATATATATATATATATATATATATATATAAAAAGGAAATGTACGTCACTAAACTAAAACCATAAGGCCCAGTTGTACATAGCAGGTTTATACTCAGTTCTACTGAACTGAGGTCGGCCCTAGGAACTTTTCGTAAAATCTCAATATTACTGTCAGTGTCAACGAATTAAAAGAAATTGAGATTTTACAAAAGTTCAAAGGCCTGACCTCAGTTCGGTAGAACTAAGTTTAAACCTGCTTTGTACAACTGGGCCTAAATAACTCACAATATTAACAAAAGTTAAAAAAAAATAATCTAGCCTATCTGCAGCTATTATTTATATTATATATCTATTACTGGCAATTGCCTTGCAGCAACGCCATAAACAAAGCAGTATATATCTATTATTTTTTATTTTTTGTATCCTTGTATGCGATAAATTTTTATTATCAAATGAAACTCTTAAGTTTTATGTAGTAAGTTTTCTAAAATTTGATAAATTTATTTTTTTAAAATGACCATAGCCTACACATTATAAAGAAAACAGATTTTACTTTAAAAAATATAGAAACATACATAGGAGTATTTCATTTAAAATATCAAATTTGCCCTGTATTAATAAATTGGCCATTTTGTTTGTTTTGCTAACATAATATTACAACCAAATAGCAAATATAAAATACAAAATTTTTTTTAGAAAAATCTAAGCTGTTTTAAGAGTATATATGTACAGGGTAGACCAAATTCGATGCTTTTGATAGGAAGTTAATGTTTCTGTACGTTTTACAAAAAAACCCTTTTGCGAGGCACAAATTTCAAGCCAAATTTACTGGTGAAAACTGCAATTCGCTATCTAACCCTTTCAGCTAAAAGCTTGAATTTGTTTTCCATGGTTATCTTTAATTTACTAAAATATAAAAAATGATGGTTGTTTGTTACATTAAATATTAACGTTTTAATAAAACCTAATCAAAGAGCTCCTAGGGCAAAATATTAACAAAATAATTTAAAATACCAAAAAATAGGATTATTTTTTTACCTTATTTGCGTTAATTAATTATTAATAAAAATGGGTTTCCGTCATTGCAGTCAATAAAAAACAAAAGTTATAACAAGATTGTTTAAAGTAAAACATAATTACATTTTTCATGGTCTACTATCTAAACAATATCAGTCATAAATGACAAATTATGCAATATCCGCGAAACGGCGGAGAAGAAATATAAAGTGTAACACATTTTTGAAACGGTAATTTTTTAACCATTTTAATAGTGAAAAACTCTACAAAGTGTTTCATTTAAAATTTGCAAAAATAAATAAATCAGTCAAAAATGTGCCACCCTAGAAAAAAACTTAAATTATATTAACAATTTGCATAAAAAGTTGCTGCAGATATGTTTTTACAGAATTAAAAAAATTAAAAATAAAAAAGTTATAAAGGATAAAAGAAAACGCAAGAAATTAAGAAACACGTTGTAGCGAGTAAACGACGCAAGATAGCGAATTGCGGTTTTCACTAGTAAATTTGACTTAAAATTTGAGCCTTGCAAATGGGGGTCAGTTTTTTCGTAAAACATACAGAAACATGAGTTTCTTATTAAAAGCGTCGAATTTTGCCCACCCTGTACAGTGAGTTAAGATTTGTGATCACTGCTCAAATACACGCCAATTTACAGAATGTTATTAAAATAGTCAATGGTCTGTTAAATAAAAAGATTTAATTTTTATGCTAACTCTTTTAATTTTACTGTTTAAATTAATTTTTAAAATAGTTAAAATACGGGAAAACAAAATAGTTACCTGCAAGTCGGGCAGCCATAACATTTCCTAAAACATTCATTGCAAATAATGTGGCTACCTTTGCACATCATAATTGGTGGTACAGCATAGCATAAGCACACTGGGCATTCAAATTCCTTTATAATGGCTTGATCTTTTTCAATTAATTTTTTTATGGCTTGGAGTTTTGCCTACAAAGATAATTTAAAATTTTTAGGTTATTGTTATCTCATAACATTGATTTTTAACAATTTTTAAATACAGGGTACATATCGACAGGGTAACTCTTAGCTTACACGCATAAACCTGAAAACCCAATTACTTGTAACAGAAAAAAGACTATTATGTTTTTAATTTAAAAATATTAAATTATTTTAAATTAAAAAGAAACGTCAGTTTCAAGGACAAATAATGATTGGAAAAAAAATACCAAGTTTGCAAACTAGTTTTTCTGTCAGAAATACTTTTTGGTTAATTAATTACACGGCATAATATTTATTTTAATCACATGAAATTAAACTTACTTGTTACAACAACACATGGTAGAGTATTATGAGACTTACCAAATATTATCAATGTTTGCTTATTGTTATTTCCCTTTAACACCCCGTATATTCCTTATTATTACCTTTTGGATATAGGTACTATGTTTATTTAAATCCTAATTATTTGGCATAAGGAATCTGTGGTTTTTCTGTGTACCATTAATTAGCGGAAACTCTGCATGTACATAGAAATAACGAGTTGCGTATGTTATATGCATTGAGGTCTATTATTTAACGTATAGAGAAAACTTTTTTTTGTAATATCTGAGAAATTCCATTTATGACAATCACAACAGTTGGTACACGGTTCCGAACTAATATATCAGTATTTACTTTATTATTAAAAGTTTTAGGATATATAGGATACAATACTTAAAAACTGTTTAAGAGTTAAATACCTTTCTTAAAAAAAAAACAAAACAAAGTGTTAAATATAAAATTTATTAAGAATTAAAAGTTATACCCATAGGCGCAATTTGGGAGGGGCTAGGGGCCCTTAGCCCCCTCCCAAAAAAAAAGGAAATTAGACAAAATTAGCCCCCCAAAATTCCAAGTATCCAAGCCGAAACTTATGTGACTAAAACCTAAAAGCGATAAGAGAAAGCGATTTTTATATCATTAGTGCTTTTACCTAACTGTAGGTCATTTTTGTTACAGTAATGATAAAAAATCCCTTTATCTTTCCCTAATTTTTTTTAAGTCTCGAAGCTTGCCTCATACCTTTGGGGATTACCAAGACTTCAGCCCCCCTAAAAACAAAAGCAAATTGCGCCTATGGTTATGCCTAAATACAAACAACACAAAAAACTGATTCATTTACTGCTTTATTTTGTTTAAAAATACCCATGTATATATTAGGGTATATTAGGACCTTTATATTTTTTTACATGTAGCAACTTTTGTAAGATAATAAGTTAGCAATAAAATTAATAATATAATAAAATAAAAAGTTAAACAAAGTTTTTTAGCATAAACCTAAAATATATTTTTGGGGCAGACCTACTTTTGCTTTTAAGTATTTTTAAAATTCTTTAGTTTAAGAGCTTGATTTAGTTTTTTAATAAGACTGAACTTTATTTTTTAATTTGGTTATCATTTTTTTATATATTTTCTTTACCAAGGATGTCCTTTTATTAATTTTTACCAAACACTAAAGACAGAAAACTATACGACTAAACACTAACATAAAAACAGTCCAAACCAATAATATATGAAGCCTCTATAAACCAACCAAAAACATTCACAACTGAAAATCCTTGCAAAATATACAACCAAAACGAAAATGGCAAATTTCCACAGTTTTACCAAATAAACAAAGCTTCGACAACGCACGACTCTGTCATCAGCTGATAATGATACCAACTTTGAACAGAACTGCCAACCAAAATCGTAATTCTCACACCCTCACGTCCCTGACATAAGCTATCCCCGGTCTCGCTTATCTCTAAACCCTTCTCATAAAGGAACTCTGGGTGTACCCATAAACAAATATTTTTTTCACCATTCCGTATTAAACTGGAAATTATTAAAACATTTGTTAAGTCAATGGATTGAAATTGAAAAACGGTTTTTTTTACCTAAAACAAAAATTTCCAAAAATTAGTGAAACTAAAATTAAAGAAGGCATATTTGTAAAGCCACAAATTCAATAAATAATAACAGATAATGAATTAGCCGACAATCTAAACACATTCGAATTGAGAGCTTGGACAGCTTTCAAAGCAGCTGTTACAAATTTTCTTGGAAATGTCAATGCTGACAATTACAAAGAAATTGTCAGTAAACTTCTAAATACCTCTAAAGAATTGGGATGTAACATGTCTTTAAAAATTCACTTTTTGGAATCTTGTCTTCATTTCTTCCCAAAAATATGGGTGCAATAAGTGATGAACATGGAGAACGTTTTCATCAAGATATTTCTGACATGGAAAAGCGGTACCAGGGTAAATGGAGCCCAAATATGCTTGCTGATTACTGCTGGACATTACAGAGGAATGTCCCAGAATTAAAATATTGCTGTAAAACATCCTCAAAAAATTTTTGAGCTTGTTAAAAGTTAATAATTTAATAATAAATTTATTGTTAAATTTTGTTACCAAAAAATAATAATACTACTCTGTAGCACGAAAACTTTGGGTGATGGAAAAATCTAAAATTAGTTTGTTTTTCTAGTTTCATTTTACACATGATTCACTACTTTTTATTTGTGGTACAGTAAAATTTTGTTTACCAGTGTAATCATTAATTTAATGTTTGATATTGGTGACTATAATACATACAACATATCTAAAGTCTCCTAAGAAATTTAAAAATGCAGAGTGTTGGGTGTTCCATTTAAATCGGCTTTTACAATGTAGAGTCAATCGTTGAGTTAGTATATTTCTACCCCAGAAGCGAGCCATATTTTGTAAATGTAGGTGACAATGCATTTAAAGCTTTTAAAATTTATCCAGGACTATAAGCACATAATAATTTACCTTTAAGTTTGTTAACACGACATTGTAAAAGCTGCTCTTAAAAAATCAAAATTGTATATTGTTTCTTTTCTGTGGATCCCGGTATAATGGGTATAAGTTTTAAGAAATGGGCACTTTTAACGTGTTTCATAGTTAGTCTTTCTTCAAAAAGAAATATTTGAATTAAAAAAATGTGCAAGGCTCTTGATTCTAAGCAAGACTTTTGAAAAACATAGTACCTAATAAAGATGTTTTCTAAAATCTATGATTCTCTAATAAAATTATAATACATGCGAAATAAGACTTATAAAGTATGACAAAAAATACTCAAGTCAAAATAAATATCAAGAAATTTTAATAGTATAATATGATATAAACACTACCACTGTTTTTCATTAAAATATCTTTATTAAACACTTACTTCACGCCTTATAAGATTACAAGTACCAGACAACAATTACTAATAGTCATTGAGTTAGATCATAAAACAGGCTTTTTTTTAATTAAAAAAAAAAAAAATAAAAAAATTATATTTAATAGGTAGATTAGATATATCTAAATTTGTATAGTTTTAAAAATATGGCCCTTTAAAACAAATAATAGATAATTTTATTATATCTAAGTCATATGTAATGTTATTTTTGGGCGATTCTCTGTAAACTCGTAATCGGCTTGTCCCGACCGATTGTTTATTAAGTAATTAAAATATTTATATAAATATCACTTATTAACTTCCATTAAAACTTTAATCTCAAAACTTTACGGGCCCATTATTTTAAGAACCATAACTGTTTCAATTTTTTTCTAGGAGTGATAGAACCTCTAAAAATACAGTCCCCTGGCTGTCCCCAACACTATATTTTCGCCCAAAAATTAGATTTACGAAAAAAATGTTAACAGTTAATATATTTTAAAGAAATCTATTTCTATTATATTTTTGTAAAACAAGATCCCATTACGAAATTTATTATATTTATTATTTACACCTGTAAAATTTGTCCCCAGAATTTTTAAACAGTCCTCTGCCTGCATAATAAATTAATATGAAGTTGACATCCTTGCCAAATGCAATGTTCTTTGAAATAGAGCATGGATTTTTGACAAATGTTAAAAATATTTACCTGGGACAGCATTTGTACGAGCTTACAGAGAAAAGTCATTTATGTCTTAAGTAGAAGAGGACACCTACACATTTCTAAATTTCTCTAAAAGGTCCCAACTTTTTTGTACTTCTCTGTATGTGCCATTCAAGTATACCAGTAAATAACTTTTATGCTTTCTGCACAAAAGGTGTATTTTGTAAGAGTGGCTCTACCGTTTTCAAGATATTTGCATTTAGGTGGTTAATTAAATCATTTGTTTATGAAGGGGCAGTTGAAGTTATGGCTAATAACTAAGACAATTATAGTTTTGTATAGTTTTTATATTGAAACTATAATTGCTTTTTGCTAATAAGTACGCTGTTTCTTAAAGGTATTTTTAGGTTGCACTAAATAGCTTAAACGCAAATATCTAGAAAACGGTTGATGAGAGCGATTCCTACAAAGTGTTTTTTGTGTAGAAAATATAG
This sequence comes from Listronotus bonariensis, assembly GCA_014170235.1. NCBI lineage: Eukaryota > Metazoa > Arthropoda > Insecta > Coleoptera > Curculionidae > Listronotus > Listronotus bonariensis. Next base: position 130,684 of record JACEGR010000409.1, read on the forward strand.
CAGAGTTCAATAATTCACACGGATAGAAGGAAATACATGAAAGTTGCTCCGTTTTGGGAAATTTAAAGTAGTGTTGGTAGCGTCCTCTAGTTAACTACACAAAAATTAACATTAATTTTAAATAGCACATGTAAGAAAATCCCTAGATATCAGAGTTTTATTACAATATTTAAAACATAATATATATACAAATATTATCAATATGGTTTAAAAATATTTTTGAACTTTGAAACCCTGTATCTTAATTAATATACACTTTTGTACTAAGGTAAGTTTAGTAAAACCGTAATATTTTAACTTCACAATACTCTTGTTGAATTTCGGCCCATTACTTAGGGACCACCTTTTATATTAATTTATATTGATATGGGTGGTACACTTGCCACCAAAACGTAGATAGATATTTTTGTTATTTTTTTTTAATTTTGTTCAAGGCAATCTGTAAGTATATAAAATATAATGAGCACACTTAGTCTTTGTATCCTAGGCCCAGAACCGAGGCCTATTTGGCGAGCTTTCAACAAAAGCATTTTTTAGTTAACGAGTTTAGTCAGGTAAGTACTTAATTTGATTGGTTTGAAGCGCTCTAGATTGTCATACAAAACTGTCACATTGCCTAGGCAATTAGCATCTGAAAATAAAAATATACTATTTTCCCCGGGCAGAAACCATTTGCCCAGACAGAAGCCATTTTCCTAAGATTACCATTTGACTGCGACATACATGTTTTTACTATTTTTATAGTGGCGCCATCCGGCGGTAGAGTTAAGTACTTATTGGATGGCCCTCGTATTTAGTATGCAAAACTAATAAATTTACCTTAAGCTAACGACGTAAACTTGTTTGAAACTTTAGATCTGCTTTTTTTTAATATGCTTTAATGCTGATTTATACAAACTAAAAGCATATTATTGTAATTTTGGGCAACTTCAATCACATATCTAAAGTAAATTTCTGTTCTGAAACTGACACATATTACTCTGGTAATTATTCAGCACAAATTAATTTGAATATTTACTAACTTAGAACATTTGCAACGTTCAGTGTAATGGAAAATAATATTAGGTATATTTACCAATGAGAATTTAAATTATTCATCCAATTATTTTTAGAAATATAAGTGGTATTTTTCTAGACATGATCAGTTTCACTTCCCTCAGTTCCTTTACTTGCAAGTGATTATGATTATTTGATCATTTGACAGATATCATTAAAAATAATAATAAAATTTAGAATGTAGTTAGCCAAATAAGTTTCAAAAGAATGTTATTACTTTCACTTCCCTCACTTTGTTTACTGATCATGTCTGGAAAGAATTACCACATAGACAAAGGCCAGCATAAAGGTAAAATATTTTAAAAGTACAGGTCGTGTCCCTTTTAAAGGTTCATAGGCAATTTTTTGCCAATGCTCGGAAAGGACACGGTCTAAAGCAACAAAAAACGAAACAAAATTTACCCCGCCTTTCGCTGCCGGGTTTAAAAATTTGTTGGTAAACGAATACAGTGTTATAAAATAAAGATGGTGTGCACCAAGGAAAATAAACTTTTTAATAGGGAGCGCTCAATCCCATTTAAGCCTATGTTCGCTAAATTTTGTGACGTAATCTTTTCCCGTAATTCTTTATTTACAATCGTACTGTTTTTTTCGAGGTTTTGATGTAATTTTTTTGCTTTTTAGTCATTGGACTTTTAAATATGTTTAGTTTTTACTGTTTATAGTTAAATTGAGTAGTTATTAGTACTGCAGAGAATTTTAAAACCTGTCACTGACCTTTGAATATTTTTTCCAGGGAATTTACGTTTAAATCGTTATTAATGGTAAGTTACAATTTTTTTATGTTTTTTAGTGATTTTATTTTATGTTATGCAAGTTTTGGTTTATTTTGTCAGATAAAAAATATTATGGCAAAAAGGTGACGTCACAAACATAACCTGTATTTTCGGACAAATATAAAAAATCGAGCGCTCCTTATTAAAAAGTTTATCTTCCTTGGTGTGCACTACTTAACAAATAGGAATAATTAAAAATTAGTGCTAAGTGTTATAGTAATATTTAGAAACCTCGCCAAATACTGAACACAAGAAGTAAACGCGAGATTTCTGTGTGTGCCTTTGAGGAAATAGGTGATTTTTGTTTTGTTTTTCAAATTTTTAACGAATTTTATATTCCAGCATAACCCTTTAGTTGTGCAATATTGGTCTAGGGAAAATCTGCATTTAAGTCAACATTTACAGAATCAGTACCCGCGAAAGGTAAATATTTGGGCCGGAATTTAAGGCAGTAATATTGTGGTCCTTTTATATCGCTGGTACCTTAAATGCTGAGAAATATTTTTTGTACGATAAAGTATTACCCAGCTGTTTCAAATTTAAAAGACAATAACTTTCAGGAAATTTGGTTTTAAGCGGACGGATGTCCCGATCACAACGCAAGACAAGTGCAGGACTAATTATTTGACATCTTTTCTGAATGGATGTGACCTCTCTTATTCCGGCTATATATACATGGTGTATTCTAACTAAGGTACGAAACTTAAGGGGGTGATTTCTTATGTCTATAAATCTTTTTTAAATTTTCTGAGAAACAGGGTTAAAGTTAGAAAAAGACAATATTTTTTAAATATTTTAAAAACTTTTTAACCGATTTAAATGAATCTTAGTACTCTTATTGAATTTTATAAGACTCTTGTAAAGCTCTACCCAAACTAGGATTATTGTGTCCAGCGGCGTCTCAGTAGGCACCAGTGCCAATATTATTAAGAAAGACCCCAGCCACCTCTAACAGGTTTTTATATTTTTTTCTAATAAAGCAGTTAAAAAGGCAACTTTTTATTCTCCTGTATTTTTATTGTATTGAGCTTCGGTTTAAAAAAATAAATAAATAAAATAAAATTAAGCCACCAAAATGTCTTCTAAAAAGTACCCACAGACAACATGGTAAAAAAAACAATCATTTGCCTTTAAATAAGTAAGCAATAGGTAGTGTTATATCAAAAATCACAATTTTCCTTATTTACTAACGTCAAAATAAATAGTTTTGAATTTTATTTTATACTGTTTATGGATACTATTTAGTATCACTTTAAGTCGTTATAATTTTGTTTTTCTCAAAAACAAAGTGAGATATATAGAATATCTAGGAAACCAAAATGTGTAATTTTTAATTATTTAATTGAAAAAAATATATAAAAAGCTAATTCGGTGGCGTACTTCTTTCTCAGTAATATTGACTATGATGCCGACTGAAACGCCACTGAACCGAATAATCTTAATCTATGTAGGTAAAACTTTAAGGTAGGTTTACATCTGATATTTATTGCATGAGACTTACGTCAGTCAGAGATTCTGGCCGTTGCGTTGTAACAATGAAAAATGTATATCAGACCTTATTTTTTAACCGTTTACCTTAGCAGTCTGACATAAATATCATGCAATAAATGTCAGATGTAAACCTACCATTACAAGCGCCTTATTACACTAAAAAGTCTTCCAAATTTTATTTAAATCGGTTGAAGCGTCTTAGAATATTTAAAAACACCTACTTATTTTAACTTTAACGTCCTGTGTCTTACAAATGAAGCAAGTTCGGACATATAGTCATAGGAACATTTAAAAAAAATATAAGAAATCACCCTTCTTAGTGTACCGTAGTTAGGAAACACCCTGTATTTTGTGGGTTCATTGCCCCTTAAATATTATTAGCGAATGTTTCACTTCCAAAAAATCTAAAACATATCAAATTTTCATATAGCCGGACACATTTTTGTATTAAAATTTACTTGTTCAGAGTAAAGGATCCTCTCCCGGCACCAAAACAAACGTTAAAAAGTTTAAATGGAAGGGAGGGCAAGTAATACCTTTTCTTAAAGGATTTTCAATTAACTCTTTTACAATTTTGAGTTTTTTAAATTGTCTCAGTAGGATCCGAGAAAATTTACCCCAGTTTCTAGGGTCCCTAGTCTGTATAACTTTTTTTTATTTTTTAAAACATCAAAATAAAATTTGATACTTGAGTATATTACCTAAATGTGCCTTGTTTAATTAACTGTTTTCTATTACTACCGGTTAAGCGGAAGCAACTCTAACCTTCTTATTTAAAATGACACCCGGTATATTTTTATTAACTTGAATAGAAAATAAAATTTCGAGTACAATGACATTAGAATTGCATTTATAGCTCTTTGGATTTAAAATTAAAAATCAACACAAATTAAAGGTTAGAGGTCAAAAAGAAGCAAATTTGGTGTAATTGTACTAGGAATGCAATTTTCAATTTAAATTAGTAAAAATATACTGGGTGTTCCATTTAATATATTTAATCTAAAGGCGTTTCTACCTAAACCCAAAGTTATTGAAAACAAGTAAGTTCGTAAAACAATAAACACTTATGACTTACCTACGTACCAAATTTTATTTTGAAATTTTTAACCATGAAAAAGTAATAAAGGTAAGCTATCGGGTACAGACCTCGGTATTTGGGGTGAATTTTCTTCTAAATTACTAAACCTATTTTAAAAATCCAATAACCAATTAAAAGAGAATTCTAAACTTTAAACTCCTTAAAAGGCACCACTTGGCTCTACCTTCTCATTTAAACTTTTAACGTTAGTGTTGGTGAGGGGATGGGATTATATAATCAAGTAAATTTTTATACAAAAGTATGTTCCCCTAAAAATATATTGACGGAATAAATGATTTTTTTATAACTTTACAAAAAATAAATTATATGGGGTGGCTCGTTTCCATTTAAATGCACTTTATAGGTGAACAAAAAACGAAAATATATAGGGCATGTTTTAATTGGTCCTGTATCGCAACAAACTTAAAGTTGGCGGATGGATAAATAGATAATAATGGTTTCAATTTTTTAAAACTACCTAAACGCTGGTAAGTTACAGTAACTATTATAGGGGACATTTTTTTTAAAGATAATATTATCAAAAGTGAAAACTTATATTTGACTTTGTATTTAGGTCAGACCTAAGTCTGACTTTTGCTTTAAAATTTTATTTTCTATTGAACAATTGGTTATATTTTTGTACATAAAGATACGATTTTATACATTTTTTTAGAAATTACAACAAAAAAAAATTGCACATCTATTCATCGTTACTTTTTGATCACAAAGCTTACTTCAAAAATACTTAGAGTGAAAAATGTATCGGAAATTTTATTTTCTGCCTATGCAGGTAGGTAAGCACGGTTCTTTAATATAGTTGTATTTGTATTTTGTATAACCACACAAGCGATCCATTTTGAATCTTATAAAAGTAGTTTTCTGCAGCAACAATTTAAAATTGCTTTTACGCCACAATGTTATTCCTTTCAAATAATTTTACTTATATTCTGTTTTAAAAATTAATCTTGTTAAAAAATGTCTAATTTGCTATTGTTGCCCAGCGGAAATTCCGCTGATATTTCTTTTTGCTTTTAGTATTATACGCGGGAAACCGCAGATGATCCCCTTTGGGATTAATTATAGTCTTCTCTTTTAACAGAATTAAATTTTAAAAATACAATATGAATTTGCAAATTTGCTAAATGCTGGCTCTTCTTTTAGTTTAATGTAAACTGTCGGCGACATAAAAAAATAAAAATCAGTTGAATTTTAAGCAGGCTTTATATTTTTCTATTATATTTTATAATTAAATTTTTGAGACTAAACATACCAAGAAATATAATACATAATATGAACAAAAATTACTGCTCAGTGGGTAATTTACATTTAAGGCAATTTATACAGTGTGTTCAAAGATAGATGTTACCTATAAGAGGACAAGTAAACTAAAATGTTTTTAATTTTAAATTGGTATTTTGGGAAAACTGGTGGCTTGGTCAAAAATAGGGAAATACAAAATTTTACTTTAATTGGTGTTATACAGGTCGGTAATAAGTAAATATAAATAACAAATGCCCAAGAGAAAAGGACTTTCAATTTGTAAAATATAATTAAATTGCATAAGGTAATATTGTGGAGAATTAAATTTTATAGCATAAAAGTAAAAAAATATATGTAACAAAAATAGACTTACCTATTTTTAACTTAAAAATTTTACATCTAATATTACATTTTTAACAAAATTTACTTACAAAATTTTTTTGCTTTACAAATAAAAGTGCTTACTTATTTTTCATTTTTATTTTTTACCCTGTATTATTTTGTTATTTGTAAAGTTACAAAAAAATCCTGAAACACGTCAACATTATTTTTAGGGGGACAAACGTTTGCATAAAAATTTGCTTGTTCAAAGTTATTTTCTCCCCTTGCCAACACCAATGATAAAAATTTAAATGGAAAAGAAGGATCAAGTAGTACCTTCATAAAGGGTTTCGAATTCTTTTTCGATTGGTTATAAGTTTTTCACAATCTGTTCAGTAATTTACAAGAAAATTCCACACCACTGTTTTTTGATCAATCAAATGTTTAGTTTTGGTTGCATTACCATGACAACACTAGTATTTATCGGAAATTTTTTTCTCCTGCCTGGGGTACACTGGAGCGAATTATAGTGGAAACTTTTTGACATAATCATTGAATTTGTTTTAACGTCATGTCTGTCATTCACATACATAATTAGGGTTAAGGTTTTAAGTCCCTAAATGACAATTTTATACAACTACAGTTAGTAAAATAATATCATAGGACTGTTGAAGTAGTAGACATAAGTGAAGAGCGAACGAAGGCAAGGTATAGGTAGATCTAAAAACTATTTTTACCAACTTTAGTAATATAAGTGATATATAATATAAAAGAATAAACAATGATAAGTTCTAAAATCATATATATTTGCAACTTCAATTGGTAAAATTGAAAATATTTATTTTATGGTAAAATTTTTAAGCTCGTGTCAAACTTACAAACAATAAATTTAAAAGAATATTATTTATAACTCACTTTTTGTGAAATTTTCTTACCGAATACTACACGTGCTTAAATTATCTAAGGACATTTTTTCGGCCACGAATATTTTAAGAAAATTGAAAATAATTTTCAAAATATTCGTGTCCTTAAAAATTTTCCGGATATAAATTTAGCACTAGTGGTACTACAAGTGAAAATTCAGCCCAATACCGAGGCCTTTATCCGATGGTTTACCACTATTACTTTTTTATGGTTTAAAATATCAAAATTAAATTTAGTACGTAGGTATATAAGTATGTAGTTTCACGAACTTTTTGTTTTCTATAAGTCCGGGTTTAGCCGGTAACGACCTTAGATGAAGTAAAATTTTGCATTTTTGATTTTGGTATCATGCGACCCGTTTTGCCGAAATGCTGCTTAAAAATTCAAAATTTGTTAGGCCATTTATGCACCTATCCTGGGACACACTGCATAAGTTAAAAATTATTTGCGTTCTCAATAATTATTGTGGCGATTACATTACTATACATAACCTATTTATGTGTTGTAGAAATATGTTTTTAGTTACATATAGCTACGACTTCCATAAATCATCACTGAAATAATATACATAAAAATATGGTTTACCTTTTCTTTTTCATCACAAATTTTGGATAAAATCGTTGTTACTTCCAGAATCATTAAATGTCACTTGTGAGTCACAGTGAGTCACAGTGAGTTTAACCTTTAAACCGAAGTTATATATTTTTTTAATTTTGTTTGCTATGTGGTAGCTTTTAAGGGTGTTTATGCGCAAATAGCATTAAATTTAAGTAATATGAAACTTTAAGAAGCTATCGCCACGAAAGTTCTAATGTTCTTTGCCAAACCAATATAAATCATCGATTGATTTTGGCGTAGTTAACCCAGATATGCCCAAAAGTTTGCTTTCTTTATTTGTCAAATATTTTATTTAATAATTGTAATAAAACGATAAAACACAGACAATTAAACTGTTTTTAACAAAAATACATCGAAAAATTGACTTTTTAAAGCCGTCCTATATTATAGGACAATGGGCATATAGTATGCTACTGTGTATGTGTACACTTATTTAGTATAAATATGTTTTTAAACATTGTACATGAAGTCATATTTTACATCGGCTGATGTTTTTCTTTTTTAAAGAAAGCTTTATATCATATTTGTTTCTTTAAAAACTTCCTAAAGGTCTGGTTTGTAAAAAGTGTCTTTTTTGTAAAATAATTTATTTTTATTCGGTATAAGTATAATATTAGCAATACTTCTATTGAATGATAGCAGATTTATTGTTTCGCAATAATGCTTGTGGGTCTGACAAACCTATGTCGAGCCAAATTAGCACAGTACGCCATAAAGGAAAACTTTTTTATAGTGGATTGGTAGAAATGTATGTTTTGATATTAAAATTTCACTCCGCCCATAAAATTTTAAAGCATGTGGTTGGTTAACTTGGACTTTTTTTTCAATATTCTAGCACGAAATTTAATGGAATTGCACCAGCTACGTTTAAGCAAAAAGTAACAATACTATTACTGTTTCATTTAATAAATATTTTCATATATGTTATGTCTGTCGAAATTATTAAAAACTACGTCAAATGTGCAGGTTAAAAACAGGTAAACACGAGAAAATTCAGTCAGTTACATATTGTTATTATTTTTTTAGCATTAATTTTTATGTTTTCTATAAGCTGAGCCAAATCACATTATCTATTGCATAGGATTTGTCAATGTTGTTGGGTAAATTGTATCATAAGGACGATTTTACCTTATTTATTTGCATTTGTGATGTCAATAGCCGATTTCCTTGACGTTTCTTTTTATCTTGAATCTACATTTTTTAAGTACTCACATGCCTTCCCAAAATTGGTATCTTATCTGAATTTATTTAATTATTCTCTACTAATGCCAAAGCTTCATGTACAGTAAACCTCTTAAAACAATTATAATGTTAATAGTATGGTATATGCCCAATGGACTATACCGGGTGCCCACGAGATCACTTTCCGGCTGCCATTTTTTTATTTCTTTATCGATAATGACAAAATTTGGTAAGGTTGTTAGACTAACAAAAAGTTATTTAGAAGTGTATACGTTAGGCTTTCGCGACTTCCGGTTTTATCGGAAATAACTGAAACTTTTAATTTTTAAATGGGACTTTCAGAAAAATACGAAATCAATTTTATCTTTTTTAATTTTTTTACTAGATGGCTCTAACTTCACTCTTTTAGTTTTTACCCTAGCTCAAAAACCAAAATGGGACCATATCACTTTCATAATATTTCTAAATGCAGTATTTTGAAGCGAGTTTCACGATGTATAAGGCCAAGACACTTTACTTTATTTTCTTTTAAAAAACAACATTTATTATGTAGGTAAATGATCTTTTCATACTGAATGGCGTACGTCGCAATTTATCGTGGTTACCATGCAAACAGAAACTAATAGAATATGTTGTATGTTCCATTAAAATTAAAGAAATAAAAACATATTTTTGTGTTTTGTATCTCCTACGATGTTAAAATAATTTTAGGTTAAATTTGGTATTAACAATAAAAAATTATCCTAATACCAAATTTAATCTAAAATTATTTTAACATCGTAGGAGATACAAAAACACAAAAATATGTTTTTATTTCTTTAATTTTTAACGAAACATAAGCAATTGTTTTTCAACATATTCTATTAGTTTCTGTTTTCATGGCAACTACGATGAATTGTGACGTACGCCATTCCGTATCAAAAGATCATTTACATAGGTACATAATAAATGTTGTTTTTAAAAGAAAATAAAGTAAAGTATCTTAGTGTTTTACATCGTCGTTGGATTCGCTTTAAAATACTGCATTTAGAAATATTATGAAAGTGATATGGTACTATTTTGGTTTTTGAGCTAGAGTAAGAAAACTAAAAAGTGAAGTTTAAAACCTTCTAGTAAAAAGTTTGAAAAGATAAAATCGATTTCCTAATTTTCTGCATCTTGGAGATGGTAAGAGATGCGAAGTAGATTAAATCGGGACAAGGTTGAGGTTTTATTAATCTACTATATGCTGATAAGATTTAAAACTGGAGTATTTTCCAAGATATCGAGAGAAAAAAAACGAAAAATTAAAAGTTGGTTTAATTTTTTTCCTGGTCTTATTTAAATCGGATTTTAAAATAAATATCACTTTTGCATTGCCACTTTTTCTGCTCTGTCCAATGGTAATATTTTATTTTAACTGCGACTTTTTCATTTTTGTATGCCACCATAGTATAATTAACTTACATTTTTAAATAAATATTTTAATATTAAAATTTCAAATAAAAAGATTTCGTTACATTATGGTTCAACTGTAATACGGACCTGTATTTCTTAGTATTTGGTAAGAATTTTGAGCTAATACAATAGTTTAGTAAAAATAGTAACTTAAAAGTGTACAAATAATTAATTATTGAATTATTTACTTATATTTCTTTACTAACTTCTAGTCAAGTAAATCTAACAAGCCAAACATATTTTTGATAATTTTTAACTTTGATAACATTTAACTAAAATATCAGAAAAGCCTTGAAAAAATAATAAATTTGTAGTTAATAAATAATTGGTTTTTCTTAACATTGAGGGTATAATGGTAAGATCCTTAATCTGCGCAAATGCAAAACTACTTAGAAAGCTTTTGCATGATTATGAGCAAATTAAGGATAATACCCTCATACCGACCATGCTAAGAAAAACAAATTATCTACTACCAACTATTTGTTTTTAGGGCTTTTCTGACATTTTAATTAAATTACAGTTTAAAATATTTAAGGATGTTTTGCTTGTTGTTAGATTACCTGGCTTAAAAACCTAAAACAAAATCCGTATCAACATTTTTATTCTATATAACTAAATCATTTGATCGTTTATTATTTGTGCATTTTTTAGCTATTATTTTTAACTAATGTGTTTGTTTAAAATTTAAAGTTTACTATGTTTATCGATTTCCAAGAAATGTAGGATCATATTACGGTTAAACCAAAATGTAAATTTAAAATGAAATTGGCTTTAAAATTTATATTTTAAAATATCAGGACTGTTAAAAAAATGTAAGTTAGTAATATTAGGGGGTTTTCGTTAAGTTATGCTTAGTTTGCTAAAGTTATTTAAAGGATAAATATTTTTATCAAATTTATAAAAATACAGGTCTGTATTAGGATGCAACCTCAATGTGCGATACATCAATAAATTTGTATTAAAAACTGCTATTAAATTTTGTTATCGGGATATCAGGGCAGTCTAAACAAAAATAAAGTTGATGTTGGTCCGACGAAAACGAAACGTCGCAGTTTAAATAAAATACCACTATTGGATGGAGTAAAAAGGTGGCAATAAAAAGGAGCAATTTATTTTAAAATTTAATTTTAAATAACACCAGGAAAAAAAAACAAATTTTATAATTTTCCGTTTTTTTTTGCAAATATACTCGGAATTTTAAATTTACCTTATCAGCATATGATTAGGCACATAAAACTAAAACTTTGTTCTTTCTGAACCCACTTCGTATCTTTTACCGTTTTAGTGTAAGATGTCCATACTGATCCTTGTTATCTTGGACAAGTTGCATAGGAGGCAAACTCCAACTTCTCTGTATTTTTGTTTCCCACGCAAAACTTTAGATTACTACCAAGTTTAAAATAACGTGTTTATCTGATTAAAGTTCTGAAAAACTCTTCGCCAAAATAATAAAACAAAAAACATTTTTTGTATACTTACATAACATTTAGGTTTAATAAAAATAAATAAGAGTTGCTGTTTGCCAAAAAGTAATTAATTATGTATGCACACATTTAACCTAGCCAGATACAAAGTTAAGTAAGAGTGTTTACCAGTTTTTAAAATATCGTCGGTATAAAATTAAAACTACCTAAGTAACAATGTTATGTTTTGGAGATATTAGCAATTTTATATAAAATTTGGTTAAAAAAGAAGAAAAGCCTTTGCCATCATGTTTTATATTGCTATCAAAAGTAATGGATTCTATAAGGAGTTGCTTCTAGTTTTTACAAAAAAAAATCAGAGAACGTCAGAAATAACAGTTTTCGTACTTATTGAATTTTACCTTTTTGTAGCCTAGTAATTTTATCATATAGTGCATAAATATAGTAATATTACTGCACATATGTAATGACACTACAAAACATTGTTAGCTCACTAAACTAAATTAATGGTTTGACTTAATACACCACCAAATAATATCCCGTCTCGACTTTTGCATCCAAAAACTTACTTATTTTAAGTGACACATACGAAATAATTTTTATTTTCGACTTAAATTAATTAGGGAGTTTTACCGTAACCACAGAAGTTTTTCTTGCACTTGGTGAAATTTAATATTTTTCTTAAGGGCTTTAGAAGTCAAACATGGCAGTTTTGAGTTGTTCATATGATAGAACTATTATGGCAAGTAGCTTGGGTATGCTTAACTTATTTTTGAGAAAAATGATACTTAGTGACTTTTACCTTTATACTGGCGATTTGTCTAGCTCTGGCAATAATGTTCTAATCAACAAAAAATTGTCATAGTTTAAAATTATATGCAATTTTATAATAACATTTTTTGCGGAATATTTCTTCTTTTAACTTTTATAAAAATAACATTTTCTGACAAATTTTAAAATTTACCTTTCGTTGAACACTAAATAAGCTATACTGTAATAAAAATTACATTTATTTTCTAATTCTAACACTTTGTAGTTCTGGTTAGTTCTAGTAAGTGTTTAATTAGGCTAGGGCGGGGCTAGTTAAGTAATTTTTCACTTGATAGGTTATAGCTCCTCAAAAATAAGTTTTAATAGCTTATAATGCATACTGATGGATTAGAAATGTATCCCTTATTAATATTGTCCATAGTAATTTCTTTCTAATAAGTCGAATTTAGGAGCTGCATCTATTATAATGTAGATAGTCAAGTATGCCCAACGTACCCCATAGGTGAGGTAAGTTAAGCAAGGGTATGGGGCTAGTAGAGCACTTAGAAAGTATAGTCAAATCATGGCTTGAATGTTAGATACGTTTACAATAAAAATACATTTTGACAATTTGCTTTTTATATTTATAATCTTATAGTGACAAAACAACAAATCTCGTTAATAAAACAGCAACGCACTTAGCTTAACTATTGGATTTAATATCTATCAATTCATCTTCGTTCTTTTAAATATTTAAGCAGTTTTATTTTGCTTCTTTTTAATGCCTTCTGTATCTGTTAAAGTTGCAACTTTTCTTGGTCCAGCCTTTGGGTATGGTCGAACTATTTCTAGGAAAATAAAAAGTTCGAGTTGCAGCCTCTTTTAACTCTTGAGGAGACTCTAGTAGGCTTACTGTTATAAGTCCGTGTCCTAAAAAATAAAAAAATAAAAAATATATATACTTAAAACCGTGGGGTTAGTTGGGTAACTGTAGCTCAACTAACCCCGACCTGAAATTTTAAAGAAAAAATAAATTTATTAAAAAACCGTTAGAATTATATCGAAAATCTTTACACATAATAAAACTGCAATACATTTACTTAAGATTAAAACTTACCTGATTAAGAACGGAATACATTTAACTATCACAGATAAAATTTTCCGGCTTGCAATTATTTTAGTTTTCGCAGCATCACCACTAGTGGTCGCACAATGAGTTCCCCTCGCGCAACTCCTTCTTTACGCTATTTGATGCTTTCGCGTGCGGTCGATAATTTTTGAGATATTTTGATTGCCCAACTTACCTCTATGCACAACTAGCCCCGCCCTACCCTATACAAGTGTAAGTAGTTTAGGACATATATTCATATGAAGTTTTTTCTTGCCATTGGAGAACCTCTTAAGGTTTGTCGGTAGAGTTGCTGGACCCCATGTATATATTTTTTTGTTTAGTTAAGGCTTTAGAACCTACTATTTTGTTTTTAATTTATAAAGTCGATTGAAAATAACAATTATAAAATAGTATTTCATGAAAAACAACTAGGTCGACTTTAACTTTTTATTTTTTTAAATTAATATATTACTTTTTACTTATTTATATTTCTTAAATAAATAGTATATTGTTTAATATATAGAAAGGGCGATATATTTTCAGACAATGATGAGGTCGGCTAAAACCTCGCCTAGCAACCACCAATGGTCTGGAAGTATGTTTTTCTACGAGATGCATTTGGGAGATTTCTATTATTTCTTTTAGTTTTCGCTTTACGTTGCAAGGTAAATGAAACACACCACCCTGTGCATAAAACACAAACAATAATGCTTTTCAAATTTTAGTATAATATTAAAATTAAAATAAAATAAAAGAAGGTGTTTTTTTTCAAAATAATTAAGTTGATTTTCGCCACTTGTATTTGGACAACGCGATATATATATACATAAACATTACTATACAAAAAAATTGCAGTCAAAAATAAAGACACGTACCAGCATTTTTCTAAAAAAACATCTTAATTTAAAATTATTTTGTTTAAAATTTACGTTTTTTTACAAATCAAAAAACATGACAACTAAAAAAAAATGTAAAATAAACATCGACTTATTTGAAATCTTTTAACATTACTAAATAATACAATTTACATTTATTTAAATATTTATTATAAATTATTATTTTTTAGTCCTAAGCTGATTTCGTTATTTTTATGTACCATATATAATATAGAAATAACATCAAATTACCTAAGTATTTTCTTAATGTCCTAACTTTTAAGATATAGGGTGGTAACATTAAGAATTTCTTTTTGTAATGTTTTAGACACTATTATAGATATTTTAATATAATTTGGTAAATACTATGCATTCAAAGACATCTTCGGAAAAAAAACTTTTTCTAATTTTTATTTTATGTAAATTCTGGTTCATTGGAACCTATTAAAAAAATATTTGACTTACCGTTACGTTATATTGTTTGGGGATTTTTATCATTGTTAAATGTATTCTCTTCTTCTGTTAATTTGTAAAAAGTTGTTGGTATTGAAGTTGCTATCAAACCTAAAATAAGGTACACCTATTAAATTTTCTGAAAAAGTAATAATATTTGATACACATTTCATAGTGTATTTTTAATTTTAATTAAATAAACTTAATTTGGAATTTAACTTTATTCGTAATCAGTATCATTATTTCTTGATATAACTCTAAATTGGCTTGCAATATTTTATAAATAACTTTAAAATAACACAGTTTATTATTTATTTTACACTTTTCTTTTTCATTTGTTAGTTACAAATATTTTACTTCTAAACGATGGTTGCGTCGCGAAACAAATTTGTTACTAGTAGGACTTAGCTAGGTGTTTTAAAATACTTAGAACCACCGAACAAATCCCTGTAAGAAAATTAACTTGATCTTATACAGGGTATTTTTTATAGCATGGTCAATACCTCAATATTAAAAATGTTAAATCTAATTTTTTTTTGAGCACCCTGAAAATTAGGCCATTTTTAAATTTAAGGAAAAAATAAAGTGTTTGTTTCTCCAGCGATTCCTTTACCAAAAATTTCAGGTTTTATAAAAGTTTTTGAAAATTTTTAAAAAAATATTTATTTTTATATTGAAGATATTTGGTTTTTAAACGGAACACCCAGTACATTTATTAATATTCTTAAAATTTTATCCTTTTCCTTTACCAAATATATATATTTGCCATGGTTATTTCCAAAAATAAAGCATTTCTTAACCTCTAAAATAAATGAAATAAGCACTACATTAGGATTAAGAAAAATAGGTAACAATTAAAATTTTCTACATCTAACGTTACAAAAAATGCGGCAACAAAGGATGGGACAATTTTTTACAGGTCAATAAATACGTGGTTTTTAAAAATAGCAATAGCTTATGTTACATTTTTTTAAAAGGAAAATATAAAATTTTAAGAATATTAACAAATTTACTAGTTATTTTGTGACGACCAATTTGGTGGGTCAACCCGCACCATAGGAAAAAACTTAATGTTTAAAATTTTATTTAGGCCTCTTATTATAAGTAAATAATCCATTTTTAGCGATAAAATGTTAAATGGTAAAACAAATAACGGGAAAAAGTAATTTTGTAGACAGTAATAATAAACAATTAAAAAGCAACTCATTAGTATATTTAACAATGATGCGGATTGACCCATCAAAATGGCAATCACCGCCCGCTTGTGACGTTTTCTTTTATAAGAAAATAACATGTATTGTCATGAATTATTCATAAATCTTAAATGTTTTAAAAACCTTACATTCTTGGTATTAAAGTTGCTAAAAGAAACCTACCTTATTTTTATTTCAAAAATCTAAAAATGGTTCAATAAGCAGGGTGTTTTATTTAAAAAACTGAGATTTAGCCTTTTAAAGGTTAAGTAGTGTAGTAAGTTTTCTTTTAGGTATTTTTTTTTGTTGCCCTTTGTGTTTTAAAATATTATTATCTAGCTAAGTATAAATAATAACTAATTTGTTTTCGTTTATCCGGTTTTTTACGAACGTTTCAGTAAATTACAAATAGGGTGAAATAAAATAGCGTGCTAGGCTAAATTCGATTATGTAAACAAAAATAGTGGTTACCATTACCAAAAAAGAAACAGTTTTCTAGCCATAGCTTTTTTTTGAAACTATCTATATAATTCAAAGTATTTTTAAAACATACATGTTTTAAAAGCCCTTCAGCTTTTGTACAAAACTTTTTGTCATATCTCTTTAAACAACAGAAATATTGGACCTTGTCGGAGAATTGGGCCACTCTGTATGTCTATGCATGGTTACAGACATGGCGACTTGACATGGAGTTAATTCTTTAATTTTACATTAAAGTTACAAATTTGTTATTGAATATCTTGAGAACTAAACATTTTCGAAAAAAATCTTTTATATTCGAGATCAGCCAAAATACCCCGTATACCAAATTTTCTTAAAATCGGAGTGGCCGCAACTTTCTAGACAATTACTGGTTTTCTTAAACGCTTTTAGCTGTGTGCACGTAGGAATATAAACAATAAATTACCTACAATAAAAACAAACACTACTAAAATTCAAACATACATGAAAAATTCACAAATGTGCACCTGCAAGGGGTTTTGACCGCTAGCCTAGAAAAGAGGCAGGAAATCAGCTGATACTTGATTGGAAAAACATTAAAAAAATAACTTTATTAGATTCTACCCACCTTCTAATATAAAATTTAGCTTCCAGTTTGTCATAAAACACAAACAAAAAAAATACAGTTAAAATATTTTACAACACAAATTACATAAAATAATATGTACTAAACATTTAAATTAACGTATAGGTACTACTACCTACACATAGTCACTAACACACTAAATTAGCTTTAAAGCAAACACGGTATGTATTTTTTACTGAATTCTTTTTATCGATATTTAAGGATTACCCTTTTTTGACTGGGTTAGTCTCCTTTATACACTAGTAAAACAAAATAGTCTATTTCAAAATACTAACGAGATAACACTAATTTTAAAATTACCATTAAAATATAATCAGACAAAGAAAAAAAAATTAAGTAAAATAGTAAATTTTTCATCCTACAATGTTGTTACAACATAAAAAACGCTGAGATACATATTAATGCATGATCTTCCAAATTAATTCTCTGCTATTAGCAAATTTGTTAATAGTCAAAATACAAAATTGTTTAAATTTGTAAATTGATAATATTTTAACGCTCTCTAAAAAAAACAAATTGACGGGATACAAAAAAAATATAGAAGGACATAATTTTGTTTTTATTTTTGGTCTTTTTATTTGCCGAGTTTAAAAAAATATTAAAAATTTACGCCCGTGACGTACATTTTTGGGTAGAGTTATTCGTTTGGAAAGTGATCGACAGACCAGTGGACTCTCTTTATTTAAGTAAGGATTAAGTTAGCCTCTGATAGGTTTACATCTAACATTTATTGCATGATATTTATGTTAGACAAAAGTTCTGACTAATGTAAACAATAAAAAATTTCTATCATATAAAACATAAATACATACAACATAAATTTTGACCGTTTACATTAGCCAAATATTCTGCCTGACCTACCATTATGCAACAAGACTGCCAAATTTTACTAAAATAGTTTAAGGGGTATGAAAGCTTTTATTATACAATTTAGAAAAAAGTTAAAAATGTGTACCTTGGAGAGAATGCATTTCCTGACCCAGGATAATTTACACTATTTTCTATTAAATTAACTTATAAATAAGCAACTTTATTGGAAAACACCTGTACAACTATAACTACAGAGTACCCACGGATGTGGTTTAAAAGAAGAGAAATTAATAAAAAATAACAATTTTCGAAAAAAAAATATTCTTGATAAAAAAATTTGCTGATAAGTTCAGAAATAGAAAATGTTTATTTTTGTTTAATAGGTTCGCACAAACTTTAAAAACAAGTTTTTGCATTTTAATAAATCATCACTAGTATTAGCTTAAATAGTATATGTATAAAGAAAATAATTAAAGTCAGTTTTATTTTTTTTTGTCAGATATATTTGTTAAGGTGCAGATAAATAATAAAAAAACCTGGATCTTGAAAAAAATGCTTTAGGGGCCTATATTTACATAACTTTTTTCCGAGAGACTATTCGTACCAAAGAAATTTAAACAAAAGTAGCTAACAGTAATTTAATCATATATTTTTTACATATACAAAGTTGTAATCTTAAGATTGCCAATAAAAACATTTATTACTACGTCTTGTAGGGGGCTCCGACAAAACGCAACCGTCGAGCCTCAAATAAAACTTTCGTGACTGTCAGTTTAATGCCAACTTGATCATTGCACTAAAAAATAAATATACTTAGACACAAAAAAATACATTTTTTCCGTGACGGGAAAAAAATGTGACATTGTATCTCTGTTAAAAGGTACTAAAATGTGACTTTTAATAAAATTACTTTTTTCTCATGAGAAAAAGTGAGTACTTTTTCACGGACATACATACACGTAAGTAAAGGTAAATATTTAATTTAAAATAATTTATTATACAGAACCTACATTTACCTTAAACTAGGAGTCCAGTCAGATATTTTTTAAGGCGTCGTTTTTGCCATCACAGAAAAAAATAATGTATTACACAGGAAAAAGTTTAAATTTTAGGTTTATTTTTCGCATGCCTCATTGATCAGTGATATAAGCATTGTTGCCAAATTTAAATAGAATTGCGGTGTTGTCATATTTCAAAAACTAGTAAAGATTAAATTTTGAAAATTTGGAATCTTTCTAAAGTTGGAACGCTTTTTTATTGCAATCAAAATAAAATTCAAAAAATATTACATGTAGTGTTAAACTGGAAAATCTGGCAAGAATGACATTATCACTGTTCAATTTAACTTACCCAGAAACCCTTTAATGCCAAAATTTGTAAACGCAGCTTAAGGGGTTTTAGAGATATTTCAACTTTTTAGCTAAAATGTGGTGTTCTCATATCTTAGCAGTTAGAGAAAATAGAATTTTAAAAATTTGTAAATTTATTAAATTTAGCCTAAACTTTTAAAAATATCAAAAATGTCGTTTGGTAAAGTAAAAAAAGTATTAAAGTAATTTTTTACTAATATGCAGTATTAGTTTACCCACTACCTCTTCAGAACAAAAAATAATGCAATATTAGATAATTAAATAAATAAATAAATAAATAAATAAATAAATAATTTATCGATACTTTTTCCTTTTTCAAATATCGATAGATTGCTCTCCAATATATCGGATAATCGATATTAGCCAAAACGGTATTTATCAATAATGATATATCGTTTTTTTGTAATTTTATATCCCTAGTCACAAAACCCACCTTTTCTTTTAATGGTTTTTCATCGCCCATCTTAAAATTTTTTAATGTCTTTGTAATGTATTTATGTATTAATACCATTTTTTTAGTTTAGGTTTTTAAATATAATCTATTTAAAACTTAAAACAAAGGAAAAAAATTACTGTATTAACAGGGCTTTTTGTTTTTTTTTCACCCTTTCGGGGTCATCCCACCCAGGTCCGACGACCGCCCCCTTAGGTGGTGCACTGCAGCCTGAAGGCTTATTGTACCTTGACCCCTACTCCTTCTCATTCACACACCATTCATTCCATAACTTGGATGGTTGTTGCTCGGTCCGCATCCCCGAGCAGAACACCGCGTGCCGTTGCCCAAAACACCGCTGGTGCCGGTCACCCATCCAAATTATGGGCGCGCATTTCACTGCTTAACTCCGGAGATCGACGCTTGCCGATACAACCGGGGCCGCCACAAGCGCGCCTTATTAACAGGGCTGGACGGCGTCCAAAATTTGCGGCGTCCGCATATACGACGCCGTAAATATTTTGACACCGTTGTGTATGGCGAGGGCATACCTTCGGACGCCAAAATGATAGTGGGATGAATATATTATAGAATATACCTATTTAAAAAATGTCATTTTTCAATTTTCTTAAATATTTTTTTAATTTTGCACATCGGCCTAAAATTAAATTCTAAACATCTTTTTTAAATAACTTTTTTTAGATATCGAGCCAACTAACCTCACTTTTTATTATTTATATTTAATTTTTATTGATTATCTCCTCAACAGGCGACTATGAGCCGGATATTATTATTGAGTTTTTGGTTATTCAATAAGCAGAGGTGACAACCAAAAAAGTTTTTAAATATTTTCAAAAATATTTTTTCCCATAAAGTGTCTAACTCTGTATGTACTAATGCAGTTAAATAAAAAACTTGGCATGACTAAACTAACAACTGATCATAAACGAAAGGACTGTGTACTGTATAATACTTGATATGCTGTAGAATCGAATAAAACTATTTAATAAATTAATTTTAAAACTTCTTAAAACAAATGACTGTTTAAGAACATTTTTTATAATATGTATTTTAGTTAAATTAACATTGTGCCAATGTAAAAAGTATTATCGGTAAAATGTCATTTCCTTAAAACTATAGTTTGTTACATTTATAACAAGAAGTTGTTCCAGGCGGCTGTAAAATATTATGCAAAATCAAATCTACAACCTTCCTCAAATAAAGCCATGTCTCGAAAACGGGTAATGCACTTAAATAGACAGCTTTATTACATGACATCCCTTAAGTGCATTAAATTCAATTTCAAGGATGTGAGGTTTTGGAGGAGAAACAGGTTGGCGTACGTTCGGGCTGCAGTGGTTTATATACTTTGGAATAATATTTTTAAGTTTATACAGTTTGTCTCCACAAGTTGGCGTCATATGGAAATCTTTTTTAATATTGGTTTGGTGAAAAAAACCTATTTTTGTATAAAAGTTCTGCATGGTCCAAAGGCCAAAATAAAACCATCGGATTTTTAAGTTGTGTCAAATTGGTTTAATCAAATATTTATATAAATTTGTTTGAAGACAGATGTGTAAAATAAGAAATTATTTGACAAACTTATTTGAAGCAAATTTTAGGGTTAAAACCAAACACCACACCAATCACGATAAAATTAAGGTAAAGTAGTTGCCCTAGTTGCCTCGTAGATGGCTTGATGAAAAATTAAATTTTTGCTCAAAAGTTAAGTACCTGTATTTTTGCTAATATCGTAATTTTGTTATAAGAAAAGATGTTGAGAATTAAAAATTACTTTTAAGTATGCAATTTTGTTTATTTGCTTTTTCTTAGTTTTTTTCAGCAATTATCGGGAAAACGAAAGTTTTCAACATTAGTACATTGTACATACTTACATTGTCCTCTTTTTGATAACAGTACATTTCAAAAGTTTATTTAAAAGTGTTATATGTAGTGCACCAATGTACCACCGTTATGGTAAAAAAACAAAATAAAATTTTGTAAAAAACAAAATTGCATATTTAAAAGTTATTTTTAATTTTAAACATCTATTCTTCGTTAAAATTTTTGATATTAGCAAAAATCAAGGTACTTTCCTCTTAAGCAAAAATTACATTTTTAGTCAAACTTCGTAGATGACTGACCTAATTTTTGATGGTTGAATTTTAGGTTCTGAACCACCCAAAAATCACTTTTTTAATTAAAATTAATAATAAAAATTGTTTCAATATTACGTCAACTTAGACACACTGTATACCAGGTGTTTACGCATATTTTCCGATGTTGAATATGTTTATGCGCGTCTGTTGAAAAAGTCATAGTTGACTCTGACAGATATTTTGTTTACAAATTTGACAATTTTTTAGATTTTTAAGTATTGTTTATGTGCTTGCTCTTATAGTTTCTTCGACCATTACAACAATAAATTTTAAAAAAGATAAGTAAGTTGATATGATTATAAAAAGTAAGGGATATTATTCTCTAACAGCAATTACGCTGCACGTTTGCCAGGGAGAAAATTGTCTACATACTTTTTTCGACATTTGTTTATTAGTCTAGCCGAAAAGTGAGTTTTCTGTAAAAAAAATGTCAAGGTAATCGTGAAAATAATATGGTTGTAAAAATTTTGAATTCGAAAAATTTTTCTGGGTGAATGAGGATATTTTAATAATCCCGCACCTAAAGGTTTCAATTTAAAAATTAAAAAAAAAACACTTATCAAACTTCTTGTCAAATTGGTTTAATCAAATATTTATATTAATTTGTTTGAAGACAGATGTGTAAAATAAGAAATTATTTGACAAACTTATTTGAAGCAAATTTTAGGGTTAAAACCAAACACCACACCAATCACGATAAAATTGAGGTAAAGTAGTTGCCCTAGTTGCCACCTGTCAATTTTAAATTCATTAGGTTGTGAGTTTCGAAGTTTTGCAACAAATATTTGATGAAAAATAGGACGTGTTTTAATCCTTCAAACAAATTTGATAATGCGACCTTGAATTTTTTTGATGTCCAATTTTCTATTTTACATTATCAAATTTATTCAAGGTAAACTTGGTCCAACCTATTTGACAAGAAGTTTATTAAGTGTAAAACCAGCTTAACAGAAAAAGAAAAGGACTTCGTTTTGTAGCTATAAAATAAAAATATTAAAGCTAAGTGAAATTTACCAAAAAACAATTTTTGAAAAATATTAAACTGGTCTACTTGTTTTTAAAATGTTTATAAACAAATGAAGTAAAAAATTGTTTAGCCAAGCACGTAAAATCACTTTATTAATTAAAAAAATTAAACATTTGTTTAAAAAATATTAATGATATTTTTTAAATTTTTATTTTTGATTCCTTAAAAAATTCATAATAAACTAGCGAGAACACCTTTATTAACTTTAAAACAGAATCTTGTTTAATATGTATATAAAAGGAGCTCCCTAAAGAAAAAAAGCTATAGGTACATTGTTTAAACTTTTACAAGAGATTTTATGACACCCAACGCTTTTAAAAACTAGTTAATTACAAATGTAATACCTTTAACAAAAATGGAGTTACCAGGCTTTTTGCCAAAGAAATTATATTTCTTTAACTATATAGATGATACTATAATTTTTTCAGGTTTTTAAATTATATTACATATTATAAAATAATTAATTTCTATTACGCACTTTGCGTTAGGGTGGCGGGTGCGGGCGCACTATAGGATCTATAAAAAATTTTGGACAAAATTAGATATCTCAAGAAGTATGAGTCGTAGGTATTTTATTTTTGCACGAAAATGTAGCTAATGTAATTATCTATTTCAGAAAAATGGTCTCCAAATAACAGTCATAAGGGCATTGTGGTTATGTCTGATTAAAATCTGATCTTTCCAAAAAAATCTTATTTTGCTCTACAAGCATTAAAACACGTACAAAATATTACTAATCTTATCATATGGAAAGCTGGCATCAAAACTTTTCAACATTTATAGATTTTTTTTACGATTTTCAGTCCCTCCGTTAGGGGTTAAAACTGGACTGGTTATCATTTTTTTATATATACAGGGTGGTGTTTTTAAAAAATAAGAGCCGATTCTACTATTGAATATATAAAATAAGTTTATATAAGCATGGGTGCGCAAATTTCTTGTTCGCAAGATACAAGGTGTTAAACTTGTAAGATATTTTTTTCAATATCTGTTAGATATTTTACCCAATTTTAATTTAATTTGGCAGTAGTATCTATAGGGTTAAGAGGGTAATTTATCACTAAGTGTATTACGTTTTAAAGTACAGTGGCGTCTCGAGCAGTAACTGAGAGAATATTTCTAACAAAAAGATGGTACGCCAATTACTGTGTAAATGCGTTGTGCTTTTTTAGATTAAGCAAATAAAAATACAGCTTTTTTATCTCTTAATTTTTTCGTATATTGTTTAAGAGACAAAAACATAAAATCCACTTAATTGCATATTTTTAGACCATAAAAGAAGGATTCCGGCAACTTTTTCTTTTAAAAATTAGGTATTATTATTTTTTATTAGCAATTATGTAACAAAAATAATAAGTTCTTATTTAAATAAGGTTTATATTCAGTCTTAACAATTTTTACTAAAACTGCTATTCTTTTAGTTTAAAAAATTATTAAATTGAATTAATTTATTATTAAGAACTAATTTTTATTATTCCTTTTTTTTCATAGGTAAGAATGCCGTTGTATTGAATTTTGTTAAAGTAAATTAAAAATAAATTGTTATTTTACTAATAATTTGTGCAAACATTATTATTATTTCCCTCCTGCATGGTTTAAAAAGAGGCAATTAAGTAAATTTTATTTTTCCTCATTAACTAAACAACATACAAAAAACAAAATAAGGAGACAAAAAAGGTTGTGTTTTAATTTGCTTAATCTAGGAAAAACACAAAAAGTTTACACAGATTTACACAGTCAGTGGCGTACCATTTTTTTTTATAAATATTCCATCAGTTGCTGCTCGAGACGCCACTGGACTTGGAAACGTAATTAGGTTTACAAAACATTACCCCCTTAATCTCATAAATACTTTTGTCAATTAAAGCAAAATTGAGTAATATATATATTTAAGATATATAAAAACATATTTTACAAATTAGCACCCTGTATCTTGAGAACGAGGAATTTGCGAACACATGTTATATACACTTTTTATATTTTTAATAGTAGAATCTGCCCTTGAAATTTTTTACAACATCCTGTAACACCTCAGTTTTAACCCCTAACTGGGGTATAAAAGTCGTCGAAAAAAGTCTAGAAATGTTCAAAAGTTTTTAAAGCCAACTTTCGATTTGATAACAATTGTAATATTTTGTACGTGTTTTG
This sequence comes from Listronotus bonariensis, assembly GCA_014170235.1. Classification (NCBI taxonomy): domain Eukaryota; kingdom Metazoa; phylum Arthropoda; class Insecta; order Coleoptera; family Curculionidae; genus Listronotus; species Listronotus bonariensis. The sequence goes on from JACEGR010000409.1 coordinate 155,667, forward strand.
ATGCTTGCAGAATGATATATGACTTTCTTTTAATGTCAGATTTTACTGAGACATAACTACAGTGCCCTCATGACTTTTTCGTGCAAAAATAAAATATTTACGACTCACACTTCTTAAGATATCTAATTTTGTCCAAAATATTATCCAACATCCGATAGTGGGGCGCCCGGAAACAAATGATTGAAGGAATTATAATTGACAATTTTTTAGAGTAGAAGACATAAGAGTACCTATAAAAAGCGCTAAATTCCCCACAGCCGGACGATATGCGGGAGAAGAAAGCCTTTGTTACGTGAAGAATCGTTAATAAAAACAAAAAACAGGTCTTTTTACATGAAATAAAGAGTGCTAAAGGTTGTGGGGAATATAAGGGGATATGAGGCATGGCGTCCAAAGTGTATAAATTAGAAGGGAAAAATACTTTTTGGCTCCCTGTATAATTTAATTTTTCATTTTACGCATATAATAGGAACCTAGCAATCGAGGTTAAATTATGTATTTAACATGTAAATTTATTTTTAAATATTTCTACAAGCTAGAATTTATTTTATTTGATATTTTATTATTACCATTAGGTAAAACTTGTACCTACAGGTATAGCTATGAATACATCCTTTTTTACCTAGATACAAATCTTTGTAAAGTTATCTTGTATTTAATATTTAAGAAAAATATCATTAAGGGTATTTATTATTTAAAATAAAACTGATATTTAGCTTAAGTGAAACATAATTAAATTGTTTTAAATCCATCAAGAAAGGTTTGCTAAACTCATCCGAGGAAGGTCATAAAATTATGCTTTTGATATTTCTGTCTAGGTAGACAGGCTATCTGTTCCTAAACATTAGGAATGAATTTATTGCCGTAGCTATTATATTCTTTAATATTAGCCATTTTATAATTGTTATTGGGAAAAACCTAATTATGTACAGGTATGGCTGATTAAAATATTCCCTTTTCTACCAAGATAAAACACTACCGAGTTGGAGTGTGGACAGCAGAAGTGTTTGTTTTAATAAAAGTGTAATGGCTAAAACAAGTAATTCTTCCAGACTGTTAGTACAGGTAGGATTTTAACATATCTGTAAATTAATTTTTGTTTTGTCATAAGTGCTTTCTAACAATAAAAATAAAATTTTCCGTGGTGATGGTCAACTTTAGTGACAGTACTTTTTGAATTTTTCCTTTAAAATACATTAACTTAACAACATTTTACAATAACTACACTTACTAAAGTGCAGATAATCACATTTGAATCAGCTAATTAAAAAAACTCTTTTGAAACTTAAATATGCAGCAATTTTGCGTTTTCCGCTATTGATTAGAGAAACGAGCTGAGAAAAAGCTGTTCACGTTTTGTGCCTATCTTCAAGTCCTTGTAACGTTGCCGATATTACGATTACTTTAGGATACCTATGGATGATTTTATATATAAGAAAATATAAAAATATTTTGACCCTGTGTATTTCGGCATTATAATGGGTATTTTTAGAATATTTTATTCAAGTATTTGTTTAGTTTTGAGCTGGATACGCCTAAATAAGATATTAAAACGTATTTCTATATCTACTTACAAATGAGCAAATAATATTAACTGAAGTAGCATAGTAATAGTAGGTATAGTTCAAAGACAACTTTTTTTTTTTTAATCTGTATGTTTTGACGGTGCTAAAATGTGCTCATATCTCTGGTGTAAGTCTGCACAATAATAATTTAAAAACATATATAATTCAACCTTATTTTCTTCTTTTGTCATCAACGGCGGTGGTAAACGGAGCGCAAGGCCTTTACTAAAGTTTTATTGAACAGGTAAATGGGGCGCAGGGATCTTGGGGTCAATAAAATGGTAAAGGTAAACGGGGCGCAAATGTTTTCTTTAAAGTAAAGGTATCGAAATAAAATGTTGGTCTATTTTTAAAAATTTTATTAATTACAAAACATTTATTGCATCAAAAAATATTTACATATTATACACATGACAAATACGAAGTACATTTTACAAAATGTAGTCTACTTATTTCTTTTAACCTATATTTATTCACAAGTTTTTCCAGTGATTCTAGTTTAGCTCTAACATTTTTATCTTTAAGTTTCTTAGTCAAATGTAAACTTTGTATTTTAATGTATGTATCAATCTGACATTCCTTAAGCTATTCACTATTACAATGAGAACTGAACTGATTAAGTGGTATACAAATTATTAGTGTCAATTATAGGAATTCTTACCTGCCCTGACCCACACCCCTCACGGGAAGGGCTGGCGCCCCATTTGCCTATGATATAAACGTAACCTTACAGGCGTACAGGTAAAAGAGATATTTTCGCGCCCCGTTTACCTCCGCCCGTCATCAAATATGTAATTTTTAGGATTTCGGCATCTTAGGCAACTTAATAATAATTTTATATGGTGCGACGCCACGCCCTTCAGACATATTCTATACAAAATATTTTTATATATTTTACTACTTTATATTATAGCCTTAGTTATGCATTAAAAAACGTGTAGGAAAAGTTTTAGCAAGACAAAAAAATATAATTATAATAGAGACTTAAAATCTCAATTAAGCAAATATTCAACTTTGAGACTTTATAACAGGGATGTTGCGAATATTCGCATCCGCATATGCGGAACATCCGCATCGATTTAGACTTCCGCATCTGCATCCGCAGACGTGGATGTGTAGCAGGTCACGACGAGAAAGAAAGGGGCGGGCCCATCGAGTGACGCGTGTCGATCGCACGAGTTGATTAACCAATCGAAAAGCAATAATTTTGTTTTGGACTTGAGTAAATTGGTGACGATGACGCGTCCCGCTTTTGTTTGCAATACAAGCAAGGACTTAATAGAACTGTTTTTTTTTACCCTACGCACACTTAATTTTTTTGTACAGATCCGCATCCGCAGATGTGAACCTCTTAAAATCCGCGTCCGCGCGAGCCCAAAAAGACAATTTTACATTATTTTGTGATCATACATGGTGTTCTAAAGTGTTCTAAATCTATTTATAGACAAAATAACTTCGTCCCTGTACAATATACAGGGTTTTCAATTGTTTTTTTTCACCCACTAATAACTTAAACCAAGAAGGATAGAAAAAAGACTTGTATAAAAGTTTTATACCTTTTTATTTATTATATTTGAGCATAGCAAAGGATATAAACAAACATTAAATTCAAGAAAAATGAAGAGGTAAACTTTTTTAAACGAAATACCCGGTATATTATATTATATATTAACAAGGTTTTGTAAAAAGCTTTACAAAAATATCACAATTGACCATCCAAATCGAAATGTAATTTCAATTATCTGCAGTCTTAGCTTAGGGTCATAGGTGGGTATATCGAAAATTATGTGCCTATAGATGGGCCCATATTTAATTCATTCTGAAAGCGATGCCGCCAAGTACACAAAAATTATAAAGTAAACAAACTTTTTCGCATGCACAAAGCCTCGGACAGAGCCTAATTACTTATTTTTAGATAAATAATAAAAATACATTGCTAAAACACGTATCACCTACTTACAAAACATTCTCTTATTTCGCCTCTGCCTACTATAAAACCGGTGGCACGTGGCGTGGTACTAGAAACTCGTCGGGTTAAATAGTTTTTGCTGCAATAAAACATTGTTCACAAAAGGGTTTCTTTACTTCATCATTTTTTGTGTACTTGGCGGCATCGCTTTCAGAATAAATTAGGTAAATTTGGACTCATCTTTACTAGTTTTTAAATTTAGGTAATCATATTTCAAAAATTATAAAGATAAATTTATCAAATGTGGTATTTTTGTAAGGCTTTTTAAAAAACGTTTTTATGGTGACAATATAGAAAGTGCTCCACTTTAAAACAGTTTTTTTTTAAGTTTTTGATGTTCATTTGTTTTTTTTTGTTATGCTTAAAAGATAAAAGATAAAAAGTATAAAACTTTTATCCAGGCATTAAAATTTTCTATGGGAGTTTTGAACTGGCATATGCGAAAATTAATAGATAATTTCTTGTTCCCAACAAATGATACTTTCTTGAATAAATGTTGGGTTAAGTCGACAACTGGTCGGATATCGCAGTACAGAGAAGTCGAAAATATAATAATTTTATTATTTTTTTTTTTACTGAAGGCTATTAACTATTAAAATTTTATAAAAACAACAACCCAAAAATATTTTTATACGTTTTAAGAACTTTTAAAAAGGGTTAAAATAGACTACCCTTATCATTCAAAGCGACTAAATTAAAGAAAAAATACGTAATGACTTTGAAAACGTCATTTTAAATACCTGTTTTGGGTTATTTATTTTCTTTGTGTAAACTTACAAATACAATAATAAAATAAAATGGTTATTATTACATGTCGGCACAGAAAAAATGATTTTAAAAAGCTAGTTTCCTTACTCTGCTCCCATTTTTAAAAACGGCTTTAGTATTACTTTTTTAAAATACCTTAATTTGTTTTAATACAATATTTCTTATGTTTTTTTTTTTTTTAATTACAAATAAATCATGTCTTTTTTATATTTTGGTTACATTGGCACTAGTGAAATGGTTGATATTTTGACATACAGTAAATACAAAAATTCCTTATTTTAAATAAAGAATGAGTATCTCAAGTTTTTCGCATCTGTTTTGAGACACTTTGTATAGAGGCCAAACAATTGCTTTAAAGCTATGGTTTCCTAGGATTATCGGCTGGCGAAAACCGACGCGATTTACGTTCGCCCAAATTAAATATACACTTTTAAATAAAACTACATTCAAGTGAAAATTTGATTTGGGCGAACGTAAATAGCGTCGGTTTTGACCGACCGAAAGTCCTAGGAAACCGTAGCTTAACCTATTTAGTTATTTTATTTACTAAAGTTTAATTTGATTTCAAATATTTAAAAGTGTAGTATATTTTTTAGCATATCCGACAGGGCGAAGAATATTTGGAAAGTCAATTATTAAAGGAATTTCTTTGTCCAGTATGTTTAAACTATGCTGCGCCTCCAATACTTATGTGTAAAAACAGCCATGTAATATGTTTTACGTGTTGGAACAGATGTAAGACTTGTCCTATATGCAGGTAAGCAGTCCTATTTCATATACAAATTACTTTTTATAAATGGTAAAAGAAAATAATAATATAATATAAAAAAACACATTCATTCATGTCTTATATAAGACCAAAAATATTGGGTAGTTTTTAAAATATACCAAATCTAATTTTAATATTTGGGGTTATCACTTATATTCTTTAATATTTATTAACTTCTAGTCTTTGGAAGTTCTTACAAAATGGAAAACTTTTTTAGTATTAACTCTACGAAAAAGAGTGCCTCTTGATAACAAATCCTGCTTAGTGAGAAAACAAAAACAACAATAATTGTATGTTGGATGTAGGTACATGGTGGCTTTAAAAAGGTTTTGGTGTCAAATTATTGCAAAATAGTCTGACTTTCTCTCTGAAAAAAATTAGGAAAATATATCATACGCTAAATTACTATGACAGTTGAAAGTTAAAATATTTTGTTTTCAATTTTTCTGAAAATTTGGACTAACGGATGTCTTTGTCTCACCCTGGTCCAATCCCGCATGGGCAAATTTTTAAATTTCAAGAAAAAATTGCAGAACTTCTTTATGACGACACACTCTGTAAAGTTGCCCTTAATGCCGTAAATTATCATTATAAACAGAAAGAGTGCTTTTTTTCATTTGCACTCTTAATGTAACTTACGAAAGGAATGCTGTAAAATTTTGACATTTGTGACATATTGACAAGAGCAAAAAATATTTTAGTTTGGCACTTTGCTATTCAGTTTTATCTCTATTTTTCTAAATTTCTGTTATGGCATTTATGGATATTTCTAATAATAAAATAAACATTTCTGAAAAATAATAATACTTTTTAGTAATTTCTTTTGATCACTTGCGTTTAATTTAATTTAACGCAAGTATTTACAATTATAGGTTTTGGAATTATTTCCAGCGCCTTTTCTTAATCTGAAAACAAGCTCGTTTTGAAGCCAGTATATCCAAAGTACAAAATTTTTTGTAAACATGTATTTTCTCATTAAGCAGCATTTTAAGAAAGGGGTACATTTTCCCGTAAAGATACTAATTAAAATGGTTTTCATTTGGTAAGAACTTTCAAAGCAACGCTGTATAACCCCAGGTTGACCGGGTATTTAAAACATTAAATACCTATACCCATTGTGAAGTTATATATTCTTGAGATTAATAATTTTTTGGCAAGGATTTTGTATTTTTATTATTATTTATTAAACAACAAAAAGAAATATACTTAATTAAATAACCTTTATACTTACTGTTAAACTTTATTTTACTAACATAGTAAAAAGAAAAAAGTGTTTTTGAAATTTAAAAGCTTTCATCAAAAATTCATTTATTTATTCATCTACCACCTTGTAAAGTCAAGCTTATACCCACTTTTAGGGACGTTATTTTTGTTTATCTTTGTTTAATATTTTCCAAAGAGCATTGACAACTAACTTTAGAAAAAATTGGTGTCTATTTAATTCTTATATTTTTAGTTATGTGAAGTATAGGGGCGAAATTAGGAGGGGGGCTTAGCTCACCCCTTGACGATGATTAGCCCCCAAAATTATTTGACATTTAAAATGTATTAGTGTGTTTCGGCAAATATAGTCTATAAACTGGGGATTAAACCCCCCTTCCCCAAAAAAAACCAGACTAGTTGCGCCACTGGTAAAGTATCCGTCATTTCAATCAAATTCATACATAAGTGTGTCTACTTGTTTTTAAAAGTTATTTAAAAACGTTTTACATTACACCAAAAAATTGTAAAGTATACTAAGCAATTAAGGCCCATAATTCTAAATATATTGGTGAAAATATATAGTCATAAAAAATACGTAAAATTGCCAACAGAACAAAAGTTTATAGACATTCTGTAAGCTTAGTTTTGTTAAGCTGGTTTTACACTTATTAAACTTATTTTTAAATAGGTTGGATCAAGTTTACCTTAAAGAAATTGGACAGTGTAAAACAGCAAATTGGGTATCAAAGAAATTCAATAGTGGTATGTCAAATTTGTTTAAAGGATTCGAATAAGTTTTATTATTTTTTAAATCTTTGATACAATACTAACAACCTAATAAACTGAATATCGACAGTTGTCTCCATTAATGATTGGACCTCACAGGTTAACTGGAAAACCGAGGTAACTATTTATTACCCGAGACTCGCACAATCATATTCACGTCTTCCCACAAAAAGGTTTTCTCTTATAACCTTATATTAATTTCCAAATTTTTTAACTATGTATTTATGCCATATGTTTTTTTTTCACCTAGATGACGTAACTACAAATGGATATAAGTTTAACCTTATCTTGTATACATTTTTTTATTTTATATTTTATTAAGATAATTCTACCATAGCAGTTTAGTACCATAGTTTATGGATACCCTGTACATTCTATATATACTGACAACTTCGACTCAAATTATTATTTGTTGTTTTTTAGGGGAGATCGATTCTTTACAAGGGCCATGATGCTAGAAAAACTTTATCCAATGGTGAACTTCCCCTGCAAGCACGATAAATGCACCCTAAAAGTTAAAGGTGCAAGAATCAAAGAGCATCAAAGAAGTTGTAATTTTGTTCCCATAAATTGTCCCTTTATTAAGTTGCAAAGCTGTTCATGGAATGGACCAATTGGGTATATAAAAACGCATCTTATAGAGAGCCACCAACCATATGTTCATTTTCATCCTGGGGCTAGATTTGCATCAGAAGGATTTCGGTTTAGCCTTAACAAGAGCACGACGCTAATATTTTTTGCTACGGTAAGCTAAATTATACAGTGAGGAGATTAAGTCCGTCCCCACGGCCATTTTCTAGCTGGTGCTTTAAAACGATGTGCCACAAGACCCCTTTTCATATTTTTTCTCAATATGGCGACCAGCTACCATATTGACATTTAAACGGTTCAGATTTTAGAAGGGAGAGACGGTCTTAAGGTCCGCACTGTATAATGTTTAATAAGAAATACATTAGATAACTAGGCATTATTTTAAGTTACATTCTATTTATTATGGCAGTCACAAATTTATATTTTAAAAATAAACATTAAAAGAAAAATTAAATCGACTTCAAAACAATAATAAAACTAACTAAAAACTTATAAAGCATTACAAAAGTTGGGTAATACCATTTTATGGTATTAAAATATAAAAAGCTTTAATTTAGTTATTAACATTGAGTAATTTAACACCTATGTTATTTACAATTTAATTTTCTTGTATTAATTATTTTTTACTTTTAATTAAGTTTTATTATGGCTTTGAAAACGGTGACTTTTTTCTAAACTTTTTATTTTTCTATCTTTAGTTTATTATTATTACTATTAAATCGGTAAACATACACTAAAAAACACAGACTACAGTAAAAAGCACAAGCACGTGTAATTTGATTGGTTTAAAGCGAATTAAAAAAAAAGATTTAACTAACCAGAACTAACCATGACCCTCCAATAGGACAGTTTTGCATGACTTTCTGTAGCGCCTCCAACCAATCAAATTACACGTGCTTGTGATTTTTACTGTAGTCTAAAAAATACTACTAATAGTCCGAGAGGTAGTAGCAAAGCATCGGGAAAACAACAAATTTAGATTGTCTGATTTTTTGATACTTATGTTGTTCTTCCTCCTTTTTCGGGTAGATCTCCGCCTGTCTGGCTGGCGGTAGCGGTTGCGTTGGCGCCCAGCTGTGCAATGCAAACCCTTGTCATATATTATCGTTCTAAGTCTGATCCAATATATACCGAACGGTTCAGAAGGTAGAAAGGGGACGATTGTATAATTAGCAATGATAAAAGTGTCTGGCGTTAAAAAAAATATGTTTTGTAAACCTATCTAAAGACATGAAATTGAAAATTAGGTTTCTTAAATTTTTTTTGAAACCTTTAAAACTATAGGGTGTCCATTATTTCCTAAATCTTTTTTTTTAGCGATCGCCCTCTGAACTTTTAGTTTATAGCCTAAAAAAAATCCAATGTAAAAATGCTCTTAATTTTTGATTTATACCGGGGCAGGGGGAGGGGGAAACATTATAGTATCGGCAAGGTTTAAATCAGGAATAAAAAGCATTTTTACATTGAAAATATTTGTTTAGATTTTACTTTAACTATAAGTTCAGGATTCAGGAGGCGATAGCTAAAAAAATCGATTTGGGAAATAACGGACACTCTACGTACAGGTAAGATATGAACTAATGAACGCAACCACTACCACCAGTTAAACAGCTCAGGGTCTATCCAGAAGAAAAGGAGAGCAACATCAAAAAATTAGCTGACTTAAGATTCGTTTTCGTTGCTATCTCCTATACTGTCATTACCTCTTTAAGTTCGGTGAAAAGGTAAATTTTTCTCCAAGGTTTTCGAATCTAAATAGACCTCGTTCATTTTATCAAGCTCGTCATGTAATCTACAAAGTGGTTCAATATTGCGAAAATATTACTTTTTAGACTCGAAATAATAATAAGAAAAAAACATATTAGAAATATGCCGATTGTCGTCCGAATGTTTTTAAAATATAAAAAGTAAAAAAAAGTAAAGCTGAATCAACTCACGGACACACAGTATAATACAACATTTTATTTTTCAGACAGAATATTTCAATTCTTTTGGGAATTTGATCTTCAAAAATCACACGATGTAGTGTTTAAAATGACGCAAATAGGGAATCAGGACAGAAATGAATTTTTCAAGTATACAGTCGCTTTTTCCAGACAATTTCCAGTTTCACCTATAACAAAAAAGGCTTTAATAGTGCAAAACATTGTTACCAAAGAGTTAAATGACGAAGATGGAAGTGGAGAAATCCAAATCAATTACCAGTGGAATACATATTTCGGTATCCTTAAATCTTTTTGTACGAGACCAGATGGCGACTTAAACTACGAAATTAAAATACGGCGCCTATATGGATCACCTAGTGAACTAAGTCAGATTCTAAATCTTGAAGAGTATGAACATGTGGTAAATTCATATTAAATATGTATTGTGGTAAAATAAAAAATAATTGAATAAGAAGTAAACGGAAAAATAAAAACTGAAAAATGGTAGTTTAAAATAAAACAAAACATTATGCTTTATCGCAACATTAGGTAGTTTAACAATAAATGTTTTATTTTAAAGAATTTTGTGCTGTACAGGATGTTTTCTAATTTTGGTAAAAAAATAAATGGCTTATTCATGAGCTTATTTCATCAAAAAATGTTTATACAGGCTGTCTGGAAAGTCAACGATAATACTAAAAGGTCTAATGAAACAACCTAGTCCTAAAGCCCGTAAGCGGCAGAACTTCGTTATTTCGTAAAAGCTAAATTTTGTTAGTGCTTTCTCCCAACATAGGTAGAAGCAGCGGTAGACTATTAAGTTTAACTTAACGTAGCAAAGGTTAAAAAATGAAACTAAGCTTTTGCCATTTTGTAAAAGCTGAATTTTATATGTTACTTGAGTACCTACCTATTAGAAGATATGTTCTTAGTCGCCAGACAGTTTTAACAGTTCGAACCCCTGAGCATCAGAAAAAAACATAATTTGACCACAGAAAAAAATGGTTAGATCTCGAAATGTTGAACTTAAAATTTGTCAAAAAGTCTCTTCTAATTTTCGATTGTCACACCTAAAGAAATTTTATATTTTTGAAATTTGATTTCAGTTATGAGCACTAAATAGCCAAGTATTATTGTTTTTCGTCAAACAAAATAGGGAAAACAGTCCAACAAATTTAAAATTAATAACAAGAAAAACTAAAATATCGACGTTTCATTGGCAAGTCTGCCACCGTTTTCAAGATAAAATTGAATAAAAATTTAAAAAATTAAATTAAAAGTTAAATATAATTTAGGTTTAATTTTTTTTAATTCAAGCTGTAGTTTAAGGATATTCTGAAAACGTTTGACATTAAATATCAAATTTGTTGTTGTCTAATATCATCATTAAACATAAAGTTCTAAGTCTTAAAAATTTACAGTGTGTTTACAAATGGGCTTAACTATACCTGCAAATCGGTCCACAAATTTTTAACTTTAAAATTTTAAAAACACTTATTCTACTACAATTTTCTAGACCAAAAATAAATGTTAATTAATTAGGCAGGTATTTGGCATTTTAGTTACATAATTACTTACGAAATTAACACGAAAGAAAAATTTATCATAATGTTTCTTGTATATATGCATAAAAGCGAATTTTATGTTTTCTGGAAATTTGAGAAAGCTACGTATAAATATTATAAAAAAAAGTAAATTATTTTTATTAGCCTAATTTGAAAAATATATATGTATATTAATATTACACAAAAATCAATGGCGTACAATATTTCTGTCACAAATATCGATTTATATGTCACTCGACTCAATAAATTTAATTAGGTGACAGCTTAACATGGACCCTTTACTGTTATTAATAACAAAACTAACTGACATTTTTGTAAAAAGTTTAAGGCTTTGTACCTTAAAACAATACATTTTAGAACTTATGTTCATAAAAACTTTTTAATAGAATTAGCTTAGAAGTAGATTTTTTTTATCGTAATAAGGCCACATTTTGTATAGAGGATGTTTTTAAACAAATGCGAGAAAGTTAAGTAGGAGATTCATTGCTCAAAATAACGGGTAATTTGTTTTATAAAGATGAGGTCAAAAGTCAACCATTAGGGAGATATTGCAAAAAAAAATTACAAAAAGATGTCTTTATTTTTTTGTTTAAAAGCAAAATGAGCATTGTATTTAAACAAACAAGTTATGTTAAATAAAGACATATTACAAATGCCCCTAAACGTGACAGCAGAAAAACAGATTTTTTTATAAAATAAATTTTCCCGTACCGGCAAGTTATAATTTAGATTTAATTTTTTTATTTAAAAATGGTAAGTTTACCGAAAAAAATACAAGTGTTAAAAAGCTTTTAAATAAACCAGTCTATACAAATTTATATTTTTCGGGTCATTGCGTAAAAGTATTTTTAATTTGGTTAAGAAGAACAATAGGGGTAGTCCATTTCCGTCACTTCCATTAATTCTAAAAAGTTCAAAAATATTAAGAAAGTGAAAGTGCATTCTACTTATAGCAATATTTTTCATAGTGTGTCAATATTTTAACGCTTTTCGTTTATGAGATAAAAAATAAAAACGTTATTTTTTCGCCATATTTGTACCACAATATCTCCCTAATGGTCGACTTTTAACTCTGTGTTTTTAAAGCAAACTACCCTTTATTTTAATCAAGAAATCAACTTCTAAATTTTTTTGCATTTGTTTGAAAACATCCAGTATAGGTACTAAAGAATAAAACTAAATACAAGGACAATCGACTAACCACAAAATAATGTTAGTAGACTAAAAACCAGTTACAAAGATGCCACAAGCGTCATACAAATAAAGACGACAATCAACTATCGCTGTCTAAACGCATCGTTTACATCGTGTGCGAGAAACAAAAAGGAGAATAATTAAAAGACAGAAGTGTTGTCGCCATGGCATCTTCTCTACCGGCGAGAACTTTACTATGGCTCTTTGTTCGGGAGATATTAACCCTAAAAATTAGAATAAAATAAAATATTTTAGTTTAGTTGCCACAGTATCACTAATATTTTACAACTAAATTTACTTATACCAATGCTTTGTTCCATAGGTAAACTGCTGTTTAGTAATTTGAGTTTCTAGAGGTTAAGATGATATTTTTTCGCAGCATACATTTTTAACAGAGGTAAAAACAACTTCCGTGTACCGTTTTACATAAAAACGGTTTTAAAAATACACATACTTACAATTTTAGACGAAATTTAAAACCCATGTATTAATAACATAATTAAATTATAAAAAAAACACTCTCCTAAATAGTTTTACACTTTTCGACACTGTTAAAAAAAAGTTTTTCTTTGTTTAAAATGGTTGATATGTGTGCATGTTTCTAAATCCGGTTTTAATAATACAAGACATCAACTAGAATAAAATTAACATTTTTTTGTAAGAAAAAAGATAAAAAAATTAAACGGTATTTTTTCTAAATCATTACCTCTGACAAAAATGCATATATGTATTTATTAAAAGAAAAAAAATGTTTCAGCCTGCATTATTCTGACTAAGTGAACGCCCTTTTACTTCTAGAAAAAAGCATAAGTATGAATTATTTTTTTTAAATTTTGGTAATTTAAACTGTAAATGTTAATTAGTCCTTAATATAGAGTTTTTTTTTATAAATGTATATTTGATTTTAGATAAAGTGATAAAAATATTGAAATATATCGACGGAAAGTCGCCTTCTTAAAAAAGTTGTCTCATTTTTTTCTCTCCTCTGACCCACTCTGACGGTAACAAGCTACCAAAAGTATTTTAACCTAATAATTTTCCATTACTTATGAGCGACCAAATTCGGCAAAATACGGTAACTTCTGGACGTTAATTCTTAAAATAGCTTTGTATAAAATATACATCATCGATAGCCAACTTCGAGAAGTCGCAAAAATAATCTATATTTTGTTGGTATAGATGGGCCAATATTTAATTCATTCTGAAAGCGATGCCGCCAAGTACACACAAAATGATAAAGTAAACAAACCTTTTCGAATGCACATAGCCTCGGACAGAGCCTGATTACATATTTTTAGATAAATAATAAAAAATACATTGCTAAAACACGTATCACCTACTTACAAAACATTCTCTTATTTCGCCTCTGCCTACTATAAAACCGGTGGCACGTGGCATGGTACTAGAAACTCGTCGAGTTAAATATTTTTGGCTGCAATAAATCATTGTTCACAAAAGGGTTTCTTTACTTTATCATTTTTTGTGTACTTGGCGGCATCGCTTTCAGAATGAATTAAATTTGGAACCATCTTTAGCAAGTGTATTAGGATATTTGAAATTATAAAAGATAGAAACATGGCTAAAGAAAGATGTAGGCAGTTTAACCCCAAATCTATTGCGGTTCCGATGACGGTTGTATCTTGTTTGGTTTTGGAATATTTTGTAAAAACGGAAAATGTTTATTTTAATTTATAAAAAATATTTTTAGAAACCCGCAAAATCCTTATTTAAACACCTCTGAAAAACTTGGGCAGACAATCCTGCAAAACTAAATTTTAATCTCTTTGTTTTAGAATAAAACTTTCTTTTTCCATGGCAAACATTTGGTTTGCTAGCACAATAACCAAAAAATTTCTTTTTCTATTCATGACAAATAACATTTTATGGAAATATTTTATTTTTTCTATCAAAAAACCTTAAAACCATATTTTTTATCAGTAGGGTTTCTGCAGCGTATTTTTTCAATATAGAAGCTTTACTTAATTTTGTAATTACTAGTCTTGAAAATATTTTATTTTTTATTTTTTGGTATGAATAATTTCGGGATATTTTTTCGATGGAAATATTCTTTGTTGGATTTGTTCTATGCTTTAATAAATTGTTATCTAATTTTTTTGTTTATTGATGGCAGAAAAATCAATACGTTTTAATAAGTTCGGATAATAAAAGACTTGTTTTTTAATTCGGCCCTTTTATTAAAACGACACAGTTTATGTACCATGTTTCTCAAGTTAATTCGGTCAAAAGAATTTTCAAAATTTATAAAGAACCCAAAATTTAACTTGGTAGCGCACCTGGCGCAATAATACTTTTAAATGCTTGAAATTATAGTAGTCGCCATAGATAATTCATTTGTCAGCAAATCTTTTGAAGTTTGCAAAAAACAGAAGCGGATTTAAAATATTTTTATTATTCTATAATTAAAAAGATATTTTAACCGATAAAAATGCTACACATATTAAAAGAAATACTAAACAGGAGTCCCAAATACTTTTTAAAATGAGCATAATCGATAAGGAACCCAAGTTATCAAAAAGTTTACTAAAACAACTACTTACCGCACAATCGAGATTTGCGTCTAAAACCAACCCGAGTCCGACCCAATATTAGGGCCGGCACGGACATGGTAAAAACAATTCACATTATTTACTACGCTTAAACTAACTAGAACATTTCCCAATTTTTTTTTAATAGAGCGAGAAGATAAAGACAAACAATGACCGTGTACTTTTTTTCTACTCACAAAATCTCGTGACACATATGAAACCACAACGAAGCCTTCGGTGAAAAGATCATCTAGACTAAATCTGTGGCGCTTTTAAAAAAGATAAACAAATAAAATATCGACGGATTTAACAATACACTTTTGAAACCATTTTGTTATATTACTTTGTTGATTTGTGAATGTAGGTTCTTTACATATTGTAATAAAAATTTCCAAAAATATTAAAAGTTTATGATATATAAGTAATCCATATTTTTACCAACGTAGATTACAAAAACAAAACATGCACTTTTTTTAACTATTCATTTTACAAACAATATTCTTAACACTATTATGTAATAACGTCGATTGTCTGTCACTATTGCAAAAACCTAAGGGTAAAACCTCTTTTGGGTGGAAGGGTAAGAATAAATTACATCCCAGTTTACCTTTAAAAAATACCGTTAAGCAGTGTATTTTTAGTTTTTGAGTCGAATAGTTTTTTTACCCTTAAAGGTAGGAAATCTTTTGTTTTTTCTTTTAATTTTTATTTTTTTACCCTCAACCCAACAGAACATATTATAGCTTTAAAAATACAAAATAATTTACAAGTATTTTTTATCTGAATGAAATATTTTGTTTTTTTCTTTCTTCTTGCTTGTCCAAGACTTGGAGAAGTATACCAGCCGGGAAGGCCAGAGCTGATGTTAACTCTTGGGAGGTAGATGAAAAATGTTTTGATTTCTTAGTTTTTGAGCATTTTCCGCTTTACAAACGCTAAAGCAGTTTTATTATAGCCGTAAGGGTTTATTTCATTATCGTCGTGTTTTATTAATTTTAAATTGTTTTAGCAAAAAGAGATGTGCAAAAAACCTGCTTGATATATCAGATATATAAGTTATCTTTGTGTATTTATTCTTGCTTTAATTCAGTTTGTTTATTTATATATCATTTTTATGTTTATTTTTGAAATTATTTTTATAATTTAATAATAAATAATAAATGTCTTTAATATTTTCGTTATGTACACGGAAAAAAATTGAAGGCGTTGTGTGCTATAAGAGTGAAGCGCAAAAATTGTGTTAAATATGTTTATTATTGACGTTCTAAGTATATATTTTGTCATTCATTTTCTGTTATGAAAATTAACGAGTCCTAAAGTTTTGTAAGAGAATGATAGTAGCTAACAACAGTAACCAAATATGAATCTTGACTACATTATAGTAGTATCAAAGACAATTATAGTAGTGAAATTATAATTGTCTTTGGTAGTAATGAAAACGGTAACATGAAGTTCTGCTACAAAAGTGTTAAATACTACTGAACAATATTTGTTACAAAAATGGAGCGAGTTTTACTTTAACGTCTACCTGGGGTCTATAGTGCTACACATTGTAACTGTGTAGGTTACAATTGCATAAATTTTTACCTTTTTTTTTTCGTGTTAGCCAACGGTATGATGTTGTTTAAAAGTCATAGTTATCGATGTTAAAAGTTAAAATTTTTAATTTTCAGGCAGAATTACCTTATTAGGGTTGGTGTTTTTAAAACTGCTTATTACGTTTGTAACCTAAACGATCTGCTCTAAGCTTTTTGTTTAATTTATGTTCATGTCTCCCTGGCTGGTATGTTTACGTTAAAGTGGATTTTATTTTCGTTAACTATTGTATCTGCTTCATCGGGGTCAAGGCGCCTGTTAGCCCTTTGTAATGTTGTAACACTTGCCCTGGCTAATGTTGAGCCACTTGCTCTGGCTGTTTTCCAAACATTTCCTGTAGGCTGTAGTGCGTTGAAATATTTCGTGCTATTTTTTGTGATATTTTTTTGTATATTTATATATAGGACAATTATGGCGTTAAGAGCCAGAGCGGACCATCCCACAATTCTAAAAATGTACTTTAACGCGTATTTTCCATAGCATAAAACTTATCTTTTAGAGCTAAAGTGGACTTAGTAAGCTACCACTATCTTATATTAATTTCTAGCATACTTTGGCTCTGATAAATAGGTTTTATGCTATTAAATATATTTGTTAAAGTATATTTTTAAATTGTGAGATGGTCCGCTCTGGCTCCGAACGCCTCAACTATTATTAATAGACTTATGTTTTTATTCGCAGTTGAAGCAGCGAATTTGAATATTGTTAAGCCGCTCTCAGACACTAAGGACTTTGGCGAGTGACGAAACTTCGTATTTCGGCGAAGTTAAGCCGGCTACAGACGACACGCCAAGGCTTGGCAAATGTCCGGTCATTCAAACGTTACCGCATCGTATGCGAAACATATGACAAAGCAAAGCCAACGTTGGGATGCGGGAACGTTTGAACGAGCGGACATTGGCCAAGTCTTGCCATGTCGTCTGTAGCCGGCGGAAGCACAATTTGCAAGTTCGAGTTGACCTCCCATACCACTTTCCACTTTACCGGATCCAAGTTGGTATTTAAGCAAAGGTATCGCCATGGGGTTGCCTTAAAAATTATGGTCAAGGCTATTACCAATTAAAAGAAAAAATAGGTTTTAAAATTTTTGAGTGACCCTGTATAAGGTCATTTTTTTAAATTCTACATTCTACAGTACTAATATATCAGTAATGTTTTTTTTAAACCAATTTTATAAATAAAGCTGTTAATTTTGTATTATTTAAAAATATATATTTTATACCTAGCATTGGTATGTATTGGCATTGATAGGTATTTAAAAATAGAGGTTGCCATTATACAAGGTATGTCAAAAATTGGAAGGTTATTTTTTTAAATTAAATATAGTCTTGACCATAATTTTTTAGGCAACACTATGGCGATACCCTTGTGTGAATACTATCTTTAATAACAAACAGTTTTTATCCGGTAAACAGATGGGTGAAGGTCGCCTCCTATTTGGATCTCGTAAAATAAATAAATATTTAGTTTCCGCTTTCGCTCGGTTTCTCAGTCTGTTTATCTCATTCAACGCATCATTGAGTTTAACCCACATTCGTATTCTCAACAAGCCTTTTCATTTTATACCCATAATGTAAAAAACATAAAAAAACCTTCGTCATATTAAATTTTAAACTGACGTCATTTTACTCTTCTTTTGGAAGTGGGAAGTGGGTGAAGGTCGCCCCCAATTCGGATCTGAGACAATTATTAATAATAATTATAAAAGCAGGCTTACTTGTGTAAAAAATCAAATAAATTTATATGTTTTTTTTTGTTAATTATAAACTCTGTCTTGGAACAAGCTCAGAAGCAAACAAGGTTTAAGATTTAATATGGATTTTCCAAAATATGTCAAAACCATATTTTGGTATTTGGGCTTCTTCTACTTGTGGAAGAGAAAGCTACTATTTTCTGTATTAATTGGCATCTAGTATCTTTTACTTGCAGAAAATTTAATTTTTAGTTACTAGTGGTCTCGAAAAACCAAGCAACAAGAAAAACTTAATTTACTAAAATGTGTAAGTAAATCGTTTATTTCAGAACCTCGCCAAGTGCAGTTTATTCAATTTAAAAATTAAATTTAACTAAAGACAATAATGCACCGGACGTGTTTCTGCTATAAAAAAATATCTTTAAAAGGTGCAGGAGAAAATGCTACCTACCACAATTTTATAGGCTTAAATATGACGATCTAACCCAACTCGTCCAAAAGTAGATGAGTAGGTGAAGAGTTATTGCTATTTGATTTCCTGAAATACTAAAATTATTTTCTGGACACCCTTTAAAACATTTAATTTTGATATGACCTATGTATTATATAGCAGACTTTTACTTACATTGCAGCAAATTAAAAAGTCCAAAGATGTAATAGCGTTAAATTAAAAATAAATTAATTGCACCCCTGCATTTTTAGAAAAACATCATATATCACAAAAACGAATAAAATTTGACACTACTAGTCTATCTAAAAAAAATAACTTTGATAAGTCTCACTTTTTTATGACACCCTGTATAGACTAAAAATGATTTTATACTGTGGCCTTATCCGACCTTCTATATGTTCCCCAATTTACTTCTTATAAAAACTCTATGATTATTCAGCTACAGACCGTGTCGAATATAGTGGACCACCCTGTATATTATTTTAAATAAGCCAAAAAAGGCTTGCAAAATTTGTCCCTTACGGAATATAGCCCCTTATTTCTAATATTCTCTCTTAGTAGCCGAAATAAGGATTTACTATTTAAAATGCAAAAATGGTTTTCTTGAAACTTAATTTTAGCCATTTTAATATTGTCATTGGACACCTAAACCCTAATTATATATGCAGGTACAGACTTTTCTACCTAGATAGACTATAGTAAAGGTATGTAAATAAAACGGAGTTCTTTTAAACATTACTTTTTCCCAAATTATAGTACTACAGTTGAAGTGTTGACAGTGTAAGCTTCTTAAATGGATAACTCAAGTAATTATTCCGAATTATTTGTGGAGGTAAGGTTCTACTCACTAGTATTTAAAAATTACTTTTTGTTTAATTTTTATGCTTTCCCATAATTAAAAAGGTCTCTTTATAAAAATTTATTATTTTTGTACAGAGGTATCTCGATGTATGTGTATTCCGGTAACACAGGTCTACAAAATAAAAAAAAATGGTCTGTGCTGGGTATCAAACAAAGATTTTCTGTCATATTTTTTGCCGCTAAATACGATTCTGAAGTCAAAACTAGAGGTCAAACTGCAAAAAACCGAATTGCGGGGGCCAAGAGGGCACTGGCATTTTTTTATTGAAAGGGGGTTATGTAGCACCTAAACTTAAAGGTCCTTTGACACTCTATTAATCGCCACTTTGTTTTTGAAATACCATTAAAACCACACTGTTTATATAGTATTTAAGCCAAATTTCAAATGGTTGTAAGTCTGGAACGGCTGGACGGAGAAAAGTGGCGTTAAATAGAATATTAAAGGGCTTTTAAAATGAGGTGCTACATAACCCCTCTTTTAATAAAAAAATTGCTAGTGCTCCCTTGGCCCTCGCAATTTTTTGCAATTTAACCTAGTTCTGACTTTAGATTCGTGTTCAGCGGCAAAAATATATCAAAAAGTCTACGAGTAATATCGCTTTTCCTGTACAGCTATTTATTGAAAGGCAATAAAACATACTTCGCTGTAAACCTTAGTGGTATTCTTTCGAGACATGATCAGGTATTTTATTATTTCGTACACTCGCGTTTCGTACACTTCCAAAATCTATGTACCTAAAATATTATCGTTTTGTACACTAAATTATTTTATCCTTTTTATTCTTCTTGTGTGACTCACTGACCATTGAGATGACTCAAAGGGCCTAGGTATTAATGTATATTTGATTTGTAATTATTGAGGTTGAACAATACCAGGTAGGTAAAGTAATTAATGGACATATACTATATAATCGATTGTTATATTTTATTTCTAATATAAGACGTACTTACAGAAAAAATGCATTACTACAACATAATAGAGCAACGTTGTGACCTACAGATTTCTACACCGAAGTGTTCGAAGAAATACACAGATTTGGACAGTCGTTTATCCAAAATAGTAGATAAATATTTACATAAAAATATTAAAATGAATCAGACTTTACATCGTTTAATATATATTGTAAAACTTGATGGGTAGATAATTAAACATTAATTATAATTAAATTATTTTAATACAACTTGTATTTAAATAAATATTTTATAATTCTGCATCTTATATGTGACCAATAAATATTTTGATAATTTGTTAAAATTAGTTTTAATTTATGTTACCATATTTTATCAACTATTAGAGAGATAGGTACCTACTTCAAATTTTTGTGTACGAAACGAGAAGTCGAAAACTGAATATTTAATCTTGTGTACGAAATAAGAATATTTGGTGGAAATTTTTGAGGTGTACGAAACACGAGTGTACAAAACAAGAATAAATTCATGATCAGTAACCAAACTGATAGAAGTGAAACTGATACTATTCTTCTGAAACCTTTGTGGTTAACCTTATTCTGAATGTTTATTAATATTTCAAAACGCAATCTGTCCCATAATCAAATGATCATAATCACATGCAAGTGACAGAACTGATAGAAGTGAAACTGATAATTTTTTAAAATAATATCACTCTAATTGCCTTTTAAATTTAAATCGCGCAGGTATTTTATTTCAAAGACAAGGGTGCATGTACACCTCTTTGTATTAAAACATATTTTGTACGATAATAAGTTAGGTGACGTCCTTGATTAAATAAGATTTAAGAGCCATGGTTGATATTGATGCAAATATCATACTCTAAGTTGCTTTCAGTGTATAGAATTAAATATTTTTACAACCATCTAATTTGTGTCAACATTTTATTGTTCAGGTGATACCTTATTTAAAAGGGTTTTTAACACATTGTTGGACACTAACTAAATGGAAATAAGGTGCATTGTGACACATTAGCATTTGTAAAGTTTGCGACAACCTTACACTTTTTAAATTGTTAGGAACAATTTTTAGTGGAAAAGAAAGAGTTTTTAGCTGTTTCCAGAGTATTTAAAAAAACGGTCCTAACCGTCCAGTCACATCAGAGCAAATAATTTTTGTTTGATGCGATAAGACTGCTACTGCCGGCAGACTGATTTAGCCGTCTTGCCACAGGATAATTATAAAATATGATACAATGTGACAAAACGGTAATAACCGCCATGAAATAAAAAGCACTCTACAAGTAATACAATATATTTATTACCACACAAATTTATAAAAATGGTAAATTAACATAAAACTCTTGATTAACAAAAAGAAACTAAAGCACTGGAACTTTAAGGCTAAAAATAAACGGGAAAAAAGCTAATCAGCAAACAAGTAAGTAATTATTTAGCATGAAAATAATAACCCTAACTAAAGTTTTTTTATCTACTATTATCACTAGTGTGCCACTCTTCAAAGCACTCAGGACAAAGAGCGGTCTTACATGCCTTACATCTGTAGCTAGTTTCTTTGTGCTTCCCATTTTTGGTACACATCTTGCAACGAAGAAAGTGATTTTTCCTTTTGGCACCCTCTTGTAATGGAATCTTCTCTGGGAAATGACCAATAACGGGAACTTCAGGTGCAGTATCCACCCGAACATTTTTCTTTTTACCTAATCGATTAGAGTGAATCGAAATTTTACTCAGCATATCATGAGCAGTAAAATTTTCTTCTATTTCTAACAGCTGTCTTATAAGTTCATCACGAAAATCTAAAAATCTGATATTTTTGCATTGTTTTTTGTATAAGTAAAACGAGTTCCACACTGATAAGTCAATTAAGTGGAAAATGACTTTTTATTCTATTTTATAGTTTTCCTAGGTGACGAATAATAGGATGTCATTTGGTCACACCTATCGACGCCACTCATATAGCTATTGTATGAAGAAATTTCCTTTGGTTTTATTTGTTTTGCTCCGTAGCGATTAGTTACTTCAATTAACTCTGGATGATTTGCTGTAGTGATAGCCAACACCTCGCGTTTGTCTTTCCATTTTGAAATATAGACGTGTCCTTGTCGTCGCCATGTATATTCGCCCCTTTTTAGTTTCTTGCTAACTACTTCTTTAGGGTTGTGTTTTCTATTACCTCGAAGGGTTCCAACACTATGAGTTTTTTGTTGCAAAAGTGTGTTGGATAGGGATACACTATTGTAATAGTTATCCATGTACAAAATGTGCCCTCTATTCAGATAAGGTTTCATAAGTCGGATTACTAAATCTTCAATTTTTGAGAGCTTTACTTCTTCTTTGTTTGCAGAATAAATCTCGATATTTAGAACAAAGCCGTCAGCAGAAGTCAGTTCATAAAACTTAATACCGTATTTGGCCTTTTTTCCTTTCATATACGTGCGAAAACGAAGTCTTCCTCTGTGCAATAAAAGAGACTCATCCAGTGAAAGTTCTTTTGAGGCGAGTACGCTGACTGAAAACTATTTAGCAGCATATTTAATAACGGGTTTACCTTAGCCATTCCCTTAGCACTTTTAGGTGCAACTGACAAACATTGCAACAGCTGTTCGTATCTTCTTCCAGACATAACATGTAGGAAAATCGGATGGAAGTATAACGGGTTAGTAGTAAAAAGGCGTCGTCTGTGTGGCATAGAAACTTGGGCCTGTAAAAGGCATAACCCTATAAATTTTTTCATTTCCTGAGCATCTGTTTCTCGAAATTTACTTTTTCTGCTATAACGAGTCGATGGCCTATTCATAGTGCAAACCGTATTACCATAATCGTTTGTACACTGGACAAGAAGATCTAAGATATCTGGAGTAAACACTGTACAAAACACTTCCAAAGCCGTCATAGCAGGATGTAAGTTAAGTTTTACCCCGGCCTCGTTCTCTTTAAAGGAAAATACTGGGTATATCCTTTATATTTTCTGTCCAGTCTTCATTTTCCTTTTCGTTTGCGGTTCCTTGCTGCTCGTTTTCATTTTCAAAAATCGTCTCATTCACTTCTAGATCCCCCTCGGATGAGGATGATAACTGTCCATAATTGTTTGGGCTAGAAGTTCGTGTGAGAAGGGTATATGAATTAAGGGAAGAACTTCCTTCCTCATTTGGATCGAAATCAGGGTCTGACCCATATTTCCCATCATCGCTAAATGGGTCATGGCGGGTGGAATTACTTTCATTATCATCGGACATTGCCTCATCCAGTAGACGTAAAAGTCGGTTTTGCTCGCGCTCATATTCACCTGTCATCTGAAACAAAACCAGATATGTAAATAAATAACACACGTCAATATAATTTCATAACCGAAAAAGCAATAAAACTATTTACTTACTATTTTAACGGCTAAATCGCAAACACGTGCAGCAACAAACACAAATATATTCGCAAATCGACACACACCCACTGACTTCTAACAAAGTACTACTGCTTAAGACGGCTACAGCGCTCCCGTGCAATATAAAAACCTAGTATGTCAGAAAGGATGAGTTTTGGGAAATCAATAAAAACTTTTTTTTTTACAAAAAATTGCACAACTTCTTTATTATTTAACTTGTGAAGCTGAAACTTAAGACACAAAGTAAGAGAAGTCCTAAAGCTACACAAAAATATACCCAAAGAGTCAATATTTTGTAAAACTTGTGAAAAAAGCGTTTGAAGAACATACTAAAACAGTTATTTTGTTAAATGTATTAAGTATTTACAAATTAAAAACCTAGTATGTATTATTTTCAATTTAAAAACAAGTAAGACGACTTACTGAGTTACAAATTAAAAGTATGGTTCTTAAATTAATTGAAATAAAACGTAAAATACATAATGAATTTACGGATCTTCATCTACCGATTTTCCAAGGTCACTTGCAACGTCTGACACCGGAAGTTGCTTCCAAAAAAGTTGTTTCTTGGGCGGCATGTGATTTATCAATTCTTTAATTATTTTTTCCTTCTTTTCCAAATTTATACCCCTAGTGGATAAAGGTCCAGCCAATGGTAAGGTATTGTGTTTAAACTTAGGTTTTAAAAATTTTACTTCCTTGAAGTCCGTTTCAGCAAATTCAGACTTAAAAAATAAAGACCTAGATCCCTTTCTAAATTGGCATTCTTTTATATCAGCTAATAAGGGTATATTATTTTGATTTTGCTTTCTAGCTTGACAACCGTTTTCAAAACTTAGAAAGTCTGATGCATGAAGTTCAATTACCTTAGAATTCTTACAAGAGGACTTAATTAATTGAAGAAGGTCTTCAAAAGTAAGAACTTCTTTGGCTTTGTTCCATTTTTTGCCGATCGCCCCGTGTAGTGCATCAGCTTTCATAAACGAATGCCCAGACTCGAAGAACCTAAATGTTATTGTTTCAGGTCCCCAATCTTCATTTACAAATATGACACATGAACTAAACAATGTCCAATTTTTATTCTGTGCAGCGCAGTTATCTGCCCAAAATATAATATGTTTTTTATCATCACTGAGTTGTCTTAAAACATTATAGAATGTTGAAACTACGTCCGGTCCAGTGCGACCTTTTGTTGCTTCATGCCACAGCATGAAAAAATGAGTGCCATTTTTTCTTAAATTTGCAAAGGTTTCGTTAAAGCATATCAATCTGCTCACAAAAATGAGTTTTTAATGGTCATCTTTGGAATGATAAGAATTTTTTGCATGTCTACTGCATACAAATCTATGTTATTTTCCCACATATTATTTACATCATGTTCGTATAATTTACGAGCCGCAGTATATCTTTCTTTATGCTTTTTATATTTTTGACAAATTTCACATGTTTCGGGGCAATGGTCGTTAGTGGTTTCGTTAGTTTCATTATTTTCTGTTTCTGATTCTGTATTATTTGTTTCTTTTATGTGTTCTGTATAAATGCCACAACTAGGGCATTCATCTTGTGATGGTTTTGAAAAACCAATATTTTCTTTCTGAAAAACTTTTCTGTATGTTTCGTAAGAAATTTTGCGATTGGTTTTTTTGTAATCATCCCAAAGCTGATAGATGGTAAGATCTGAAGGTAAGTATCTTTTTAGAGGCGCGTGAGATAATTTGTAGTGAGATACTGCTGGGTGATAGGAATTAATATGAGTTTTAATTAAAGAGTAATTTTCTTCCGATATTTCTTTCATTACTTTTCCTCGTTTTAGTCCTCGTTTATCATTAACATCTTGAAAATGTTCATCGATATTCTTAAGATACTCGGTTATTATAAAGTCGGTCTTGTGCCCCAATGTATGTAAAAACATTGTCTTACATACCTGATTTGAATTAAATTCAATACTTGAATCTTTATTTAGACTTTCCGATGAAAAAGGCAGAAAATATTTAACCGAACATTCTTTGTGGGACTGCGCTTCTTTTCTGTAAAACTTAACATTTTCTTTTTTAAGATACTTTCCTAAAAATAGGCGTCTTTCTCCAAAGTCAAGCTTATTAAAATATTCAAACGTAGCTACTCGCTTATCCTCGGAGATTCTTTCCGAGCACTTTTTTCTACAGGTAGACTTACATGGTGATAACAATTTATTTTTAATTTTCTTTTTAGCTCCTTTACATTTCTTTGGTTCACATTCTAATTGGAAAAAGGCTTCTGAGTCATCATTTGCGTCATCATTGCTCGTGATGTGTTTTTCCGTCTCACTAGCTTTTTGTTAATCTCTTCTTCTCCATTTTCAATGTTTGTGTCTGTATCCTTAAATAAGTCGATTTCCATCATAGAGTGAAGCTGTGTAGCATCTACAATGTAAATAGAATTAATACGTACGTTCGTGTAATATTTAGCGCTAAAAGACTTACTTGGTCTTATTTCATGGCTGACGCATATTTGGGGTTTATCGGGTTTACTAAAGAACGCCTCAACAGACTTTACGTTAATAGTATAACCACGACTGCTTCCATATTCCCAAGGACCTAATTTGGGATATAATTTTCCTTCTTCATGGCTTTGGCGCAGCTTGTCTATTATTGGCACGTCATAATTTTTATCAATCAATTTATTAAGGTTAAAGAAATTTGGCACTTTATTTTCTTTTTCTTCAGGCACATAGTCAGGATCCAGATCGGAGTCATCTTCGGGTGTAGGTGGAGTAAGGGGCATTTTTCTAAAAACAGTTCACGTAAAGAATAGGCGTGTGCAATATAGAGTGTAATTTTTAATTAGTGTAATTTAAGCATTTAACAACCTTTGCATAAAAAAGCTTTTTTATATTTGGATAGGTATCAATTTTCTCACAAAACTCATCTCTCTTTAAAATGTGATACTTTTGTATGTGTACCACCTTTAACTTTTTCCGTATTTAAAAAACCAAAATCAAAAGAAATTCGGTCGTGTTATTTTTTATTTCCCTTTCTATCAAGGTATCACAAAGCATACCTTTAAAAAAAAAAAGTTGAGGGTTGTTTTTACCGCAAAAAGAGGGACAAGTTTTGCGTAACGTGTAAGGTAAAAAATACTGCGCCAAACCAAAAAAATAGTAGATTATATTAGTAGCAAAAAACAATTTGTTTCCGTTCTTTTTAAAAAAATTACATTTTAAAAAATTGCCCTAATTGAACCAACCTTATAATATAAGGTTAGGTTAGGAGTTAGGTTAGAAAGATATTATCTCCTACCTTTTTATAATTATTTATTGTAAATTTGTAATTGTATGTAACTTCCTAAATTTGTAACACCTTTTATAATTATACATTAGGTAGTAGGCTTATAGTTAAATAAAAATGCTTACCTTTTAACTCCTGCCTGCGCTTTTTTAACCATTATACGACTACGGTTTGATACTAAACTAGAAAGAACTTGTTTTTCGCGCTCCATGATAAATTGTATTAGTAGGTACAAAATACGGCGAAACTCGTGCGTGCACTTGCTCCAACAGCTAGAGGAGAACTAACTTTACTGAAGTGATATTTCAGCCAAACGCGCACTTTTGATATAATTTTCGTCACGTGACTTATGAAATGAAGCCCTATTGGTCCTTCATTTATTAGTAAGTCGACATACTATGTTTTACTTTTGTAAATTATTTTACTTTTTTTTGTTGCCTATATAAACATTAGACATACTAGGTTTTTTTATTGTAAATTAAAATTAAAATAAATAGTTTATAGACTTAAAGGTTTTTGTATGGTAAACATAACATACTAGGTTTGCACTTGGTAAATTTTAATTTTTTTAATTTAATTGTAAGAATCTTAAAGTAGCAAGTCTTCTTACTTTCCTTAATTATTAACATTTTTCAAGTTTAAAAATATTGGCGGATTTGTCTTCTTAAAATAAATCGAATGGTGTAGTAAACTTAAATTCCTAGTAAGTCGACTTACTAGGTTTTTATATTGCACGGGAGAGCGGTCGTGATGCGACACCCGGGTTAACCGGAAATAGTGGGGAGCCCTAGAAGTGGGAGATAAATTAGAGGTGTAATACGACACATCTAATATATATACTATATCGCGTGGTGACACATTTGAACTCACCTTCATTGCTGTAAACGTAAAATAGGCCGGCAGAAACCGTTGTGTCGCATTGTACAAAAATTCTGTTGACTGCTATAGACGTTATGTCATATTGCACGATTTTTAAAATGACGGGTATAGACGTAGTGTCCAACAATGTGTTAATTTGCATTTAAATAATTATATTTTTAAAAATCAGTTTAGTAGTTTCCGAGAATATAGCGACTAGTTGGTACCTCAACACCATAACTTTTTTCTTTAAAATAAAATTTGTTATTTTGATATATCTACAGTGTGTCCAAAATTGGTACAGAAAGTATGGGGATTATTAAAAACAATATGAAATAAGAAGATGGGTAAATGGGTAAAGTTGTAGGCCATTTAATTGCAAATTTAATGCTGTTTAAAAGACGACTGAAACTGGTTTGATTATTAAGATTACATTACATACACACATTTAGATTTTAATTTCAACTTTTCGGTTTTAAGATACCATTATCCAGTTTCGTTTGTCTTATGGCGGCCATTTTTTTTAAATTTTACAAGACCGTTTTCCCCTTTAGAATAACGTATAACTAACACTTTACAGAAATATTTAATTTTTAACTTAAAAAACGTAAATAAAAGTTTTTCGGGTTGGCCCTGACTGCGAGGGCCATTAGCTCTACAAACAATTGCCATTAATTCCTAATAAAAAGCCTTTTGAGAAAGTCAAGTTTTATAGACCTAACATCTTCTGCATAAGTTGTAAGAAGAAAGTTAAGGTATTTTTTTTTTTAACAAAACGATAATAATAGGAAAATGGATAAAAAAATAAATTTAGCAAAATAAATAAATTTAGCAAAATAAATAATTCTACAATTTTTTTAGTGTAAAATGTTCTACAAAAACAGTATTTTGAGCTGCAGCCTGATTCCTGCTTAATTAATTTTATTATTTACTTTATAATTACCATCGTTTTTAAATAATATAATAAAAAACGATTATTATGGGTTTTTGTATGTTATTAGGTTGAGTTGATAAATAAGAAAAAATATGCACTGCACACTTGCATTGACTTTCTTAATAAGGTTCCTTATTAGAAATTGAAGGGCAATTGTTTTTTTATCTTTGTGACCGCCCACATCTTAGTACCATATGTACTGTATATAGTGTACAGTGTACCGTGGGTGACGGGTTATTAGATGTTTAACCCATCTTTTTTCCGTTTCGTCAACGTTATCCAAGCACTGAAACATTCAGTTTTGCATTTTACAGCACCTTTTTAGACAACGCGGTAGTGCCACCACGAACGTTATTTTTTACATAACTACTACCTAGGGTTTGGTAGAATACTACACAGTGGTTTGCCATTGCCAACTGTGAGGTGACGAGTCATGGCTACACGTGTTATACAATATTTATGTAAAAATGAAAATAAAACAGCACTTTCTAAAAGGCAATTTTTAAGTTACAGCCGTCACCAAAATGGCATTAGTTTTGCAATTTATTGGCCTACAACTTTCCCCATTTAACGTGATTTAACTATCTATCTGTTTCTTATCGTTTTAAATATCACAATACATTCCCTACCAATTTCGGACACGCGTTGTTTTCCATCACTTCTTATTTAGGCGGAAAAGACCTGCGTCTTCTCATTTTAAATGAGATGCCGGATATATTGGTGCTTATTTAAATAAAAAGTCACATTAAAAGTAAAATTACATTTTATTTGATGTTCTTTTTACATCTTATCCTTTTTTTTATTTTTTAAATTTAATATATAAAACGAAAAAATGTTTAGATTAAGAGTTACTTGAAATAGATGCGGCTACCTTAAAATTACCGATATTAAAACTTAAAAATATTTTTTTTAAGATGTCTAAAAGTAGAAAATGCAGTATCATTGTACATTATTTCCATTTATATTTTGGCACCCACTTACGACAATAAGATAAAAAGTTCTTTTATAATTTTTTGTTGTTATTTACTTATTTTCTTTAGAAACATACCGAAAGAAACAAATAAACAATAATAAGTTAACAAAAATCAGAAAGTCAATTTTTTTATATGGGAAACCCTTTGTATTATGTCATCACTAAAAAGGATCTTCAGAGTATATTTAGTGGTTTTGGAAATATGGTCATTTAAATCCAAAAATTGGGGATATAATTTCCATTATATCTACAGGTCTAAGCTATAAGCACTATCACTAAGCTTAGTGCCGTAGGTATAGTAAAAATAATTTTTACCATTTTTTAGATTCAAGTGGTTATATTTCCGAAACTCTTAAAGATAGATATACCAATTATGACTTTTTTAAGGATATTTTAATACAGGGTCGGCCATAAGTCACCTGGCAGCCTTAAAATCAGCTTAAGCGTCAGTCCCACCACTCTTACTGCTCTCGCTCGGATTTATCTGTAGCAACGCGTCTGTTGGGCATAAGTTATTGTATGCTTCTTGACCTCAAGAAAGATTAATATCGGTTTTATTGCTTGTCTAGGTCGTTATTTTCGAATGAAATGCACAAAACGTTCGAGTCAAATTTTCGTTCCAACAGCTTGTGTTTCTGTTAAAACAGTTGTATTGTCTTGACCAAGAATATGGAGCTATTAAAGAATGTTTTACAAAAAGATGACTTGATACACGTTTCCCAAATTACAATTACTTCGTTGAACAAGCCAAAAAGTTTGAAAAGACCGGTAGTGTTCTAGATGCAAAACGTAGCCATGTGCCATGCCACCCGTATTGTTAAGTACATCGGAAAACGTTAGTTGAAGTGTTTTACGATAAATGGTAAACATTTTAAATACCTATGGTAATTATTTTTGTAAAAATTGAAATAAAACCAACGTTTTGTAAACTTGTGTTTGGAATTTTTAAAATGTGTACAAATTTGCCAGGTATAAATAAATCATACACCTGCAAAGGTCCCATAAGTAACAAATTTTTTAAACATAAACTCAACTAAAAAAGCAAGTAATTAGTTATTTACTTAATACAACTAAAAGAACTACTTTAAAATGGTAATTCCCGCATAATAGCGATTTCCGTGTGTAACAAAACCCGAGTCCAGCCCAATATTTTGGAAAGTACGAACTTGGCAAAAATTCATTATATGTATGTATGATAAAACTTAATACACCAGAGTCTTACCAGCGGTGTTTTAAAAGAATGTATATGTTACGGGTAAACCCCGAAATTGGATGAAACTAGTTTTACCCGGATACCTTGCGTATTATCAAAATTAGCTGGATAATGGGCAACCCAAATTGGTCACTTCTTGATTTATCCGGGTAATTTTAGATCTATCCAGTCACAATGGATCATAAGAATTCAGATTGGATTAATATAAATAACACTACTCACGTTCAAATTTTAATTGTTTCATTTTTTATTAATGAAATTAAAACTTAGGAATTTACTACAAA
Organism: Listronotus bonariensis; assembly: GCA_014170235.1. NCBI lineage: Eukaryota > Metazoa > Arthropoda > Insecta > Coleoptera > Curculionidae > Listronotus > Listronotus bonariensis. The sequence goes on from JACEGR010000409.1 coordinate 186,988, forward strand.
ATTATTGTATAAAGGATATATCTCAACATTGAGAACTTGACATAAATAATAGCGCTAAAAATCATCAAACAGGATAAGCAAGAGTGACACTTTGAGTTACATAATAATCTAGTAGATTTACAACAACATTTAAGTGTAATGCATTTTGATTTACAATGGCATCTTTTATATCCTTGACCACAAGACATAGATTGACTACTAGCAATTTGACGTAAGGATTTTCTTCCAGGCAAAACTTGCTTAATAGCAAGGAGTTGGTTGTCACATTTTGTAAACTGATTTCTTGAAAACATTTCTTCAACTGTTCCACTCTCATTACCTAAAGACAATGTGATTAAAAAAATATATATTGTTTAATAATTTATAACTTACCCGAACGAAACATGCCCTCTCAATTTGCTTCGACAACTGACATTATACATATAACCCCTCTCTGGATTTGACTTGGCAACGACTATCCATTTCCGAAAATATCATGGGCTTTACAACAATGCCGCTTTTAACAGACTTCTGTTTCTTTTGACATGCCACACAAAGTTTTAAGTATATCTTGACAACTTTCTGTGTTATATTTTTGTACTTCTTGTTTGCTTCGTTCATCATATGATGCGTTTCGCTGGCAAAATACCTAAGGTTTGTTTCAACCTCAGCGACAGGAGCAATAGGCCTTTTAACACCACCAACTATACAAACTTTAAACCTTTTTAAACGCCGTGACTGTTAGCCGATTTAAATTTTGCATCTTTCGTCACTTTTACTGATTTTAAAAACTCACACTATTGCCTAACATTCATACATGTATTTAAATCTTTACGTGGCACTAACTCACAGAGCATTTCATTAAATCGATCCTTAACACACGACAACAATGCTAAATCACTTATTGTCCAGGATGTCTGAAACGTAACTGATTATTCCAAGCACCTTAGGGTAAATCTAGTATTATCCAAATAAATCTTGTATACAACAAAATATTTAAAAATATTAAGCTTTATCCACTATGCTTGGATAATTCCAGCTTTATCCGGGTAATTCTAGCCTTATGCCATATTCGGGTTTTAACCGTAACATATACAAATAAAGCATAAATTAAATCTGCTTTTGCTATTTTTTTTTATATTTTAAATAATAAAAGAATATAGGGTTAGATATCAGCTAAGATCGCTAACACAGAGTAGCTGGTATTAATTGGAATTAGGGGATATAATCTCGAGTCTCTTTTGCGATCCCGGAATTCCGGGACTGCACAGACAACCCCGGGATCCCGGGATAGTCTCGGGTTTTGAGGGTTAAGTACAAAAAATGCGAAAATATTCAACTTTTATTTTTAAACTTTCTTTAGAAATAGAAAAAAATCTGACCAAAAAAAAGTTTTCATTTAAAACAAAATAAAAGTAATTTAAATATAGAAAAATTAATTAAATACAAACTTTCTTTAAACAAAAACAGTCTTCTTGATTAGATACTTAAAAAAACTGTAAGTCTGCAACAACGACATACCTTCTTATAACCTCTAATTCATTACATTAAAACAATTGTTATTTGAAATACAATACCACAAATTTATGGCAATAACAAACCATTTAATTAATAAAAAGTAAAATATCCAAATTATACTTTAAATAAACATATTTCAATGTAAAATACCAATAATTTGCGTGATGCGGAGTGTTGCTTTTACATGATTTTCTTTAAGTAAGACCGCGCAAACCTGAATAAAATCAACTGAAAAATAAAAGTGACTTAATTTTTATTTTTATTGACATTGACAACTCGATAAATTGGCAGAAAAACCAAGTGCGTTTCGTTTCATGCAATATTATTTAAAACAAATGAAATTGATCTCGAAAATTCGGGACTGTAAAAGGGGAGAGAATCCCGGGATTATATCCCCTAATTGGATTGCACTATTGAGTTCTAATTTTTGTATAAAATATTTGTGTGCCTTTTTAGGTCTTAAAGCCGATTAAACCCGATAAAGAATATTTAGAAACTCTGTTATTAAAGGAATTTCTCTGTCCAGTATGTTTGAACTATGCTGCACCTCCAATACTTATGTGTAAAAACAGCCATGTAATATGTTTTACGTGTTGGGACAGATGTGAAATTTGTCCTACTTGCAGGTAAGATGTTCTATAACCCTTAAAAATACTGTTTTCTTTAATACGTAGTAGTAATTACGGGGGTAATTTTTGTCAACCTCCGATCGTGCGTGAAAATCGCCAGGCGAATGGTAGCGGATAAAGGTCGGGCCACACATAACCGCACCGAGCCCAGATTCAGGGTGATAGAGGAAAGTGGGGAATTAATTCGGACAAATTCAAAAGAATTTTTATGCCCCCAAAAATATAACAAGAACTTTTAATTTGTCAAGCTAATTTTATAGAGTACGCTGATTCTCACATGTCACCCGTCCAACTTTGTAGGTAATCGGATGTGATTGGATCTAATCAGCGAGGCGATGCGATTCTTCATCAATTTGGCGGTAAAAGAGAACCAAGACGAGCAAACTCAAACGTTGTTTTAACGGCGATGAGCTTAATTTGGCCTTTTGATTTTCAGTGTTTATTTGTGATTGTTGCAAGGAAGTATTAGTTAAATTATAGTTTGGGATATTTTGTAATTTCATTATCCTGTGTTTACTTTCGTCGTAAAGATGGATAAAGTTGCTTAAATCCCAAATAATAATTTACGGTGCGATTTATGTCGAAAAATAGCAATATGTAGTGGAAACCAATATATAAAGTTAATCTTGGCTTTAAAAACCCCTGGAATTTTGCAGTTAAAAAAATTATAATAATAATAATATTATACCAATAGTTTTCTCTTCAAGCTATATTGCTACATTTTTTCCAAGAGATGACATGAACTACATGTTTGACTAAAAGGAATTTAATTTTCCCATTAAAAAAACCTAGATATGTTTTTTTAAAGACATTTTTAATACTTTCTACAAAGGTAATAATAATTGAAGTCTATACAAAAAATGAATATTAAAAAAAAATGTTTACTCGAACACAGAAAAAAATATTTTTTTAATTATCGGCCTTTTTTTCATTTTTAAACATATTTTTTATATATAAAAAAAATTGTTATTTTTATATCTTTACGTTTGTTTTTTTTTGTCCTTTATTTATACTGTATGTTAGTTAGGTTCGTATATAAATATACGTATTACGTAGTACATAACTAAATTAATTTCTTTAATTTTTATTAAACCTTTACCATCTCGTCAAGAAAATTTTTAAATTACCCGTAGGTATTGTGGGTTGCCTGTCAATTGGTTTTTAGTTTGACGACAACTATACCGACAAACTCCGATTACCCACGGAGTTGGCCGTGTGACATGTGAGAATTAGTGTAGCCTCTAAGTTAATTGTTTTATGTATGTTTATTTTTTGTTTAAGAAAAAACAGATTTTCCTACCTAACTTCTTTTTATTCAAACTTGGAGTGTGGAATAGGTTAAAGTCTGGCCACACATAACCACACCGATGTTCCACAAGACCCGCACCATAGCACGACCATGTCTCGTATGGTGAAACATGTCCAGAAATCATACGTGGATCGGATAGCGCCGATGTTCCCCGAATCAAGCTTTGAGTTAACTGGTGTCACCTTTCATTTCAGTTCATTACGTATAAAAATTAAAAGTTAGTGGTTTAAGGTTAGTTGTTGTAAACAAACAATCCGAGAAAAAGTGATTTAATAAGTATTAAAAAGTGAAAAATTAATTTATTTATAAGTTCGATGCAAAGTGACTAATTAAAAATGAGTCGCAGCCGACGCGGCGAGATGTACAACGGTTGTCGGTGATGTTCGGGTATTCAACTATTCAATTCAGTAGCATGGTAGACATGCATGGGGAGTGCAACTCTTTGTTATATTTTTTGGTGCATTTTTTCTTAAAAATGAAATATTTAAGTATCCTTAAAAATTATTAATTGAAATGCAATAAATTCTTGTTAAGTATAAAGCATAATTTTTTTGCCATTTAAGTCTAAAAAAAAGAAAAAAATAATTAAGTAAATTTAAAAAAATATAAACATGCGTTTTTATGGTCTTCAGGAAAAAACCTCTAGGCTTGTTTGCAATATTTTTTAACTGTTTTGGCTTTAATATTAAGCTCTTCAGAAATTTTTATACTATTACAAGGAAAATTAATTTCGGCTAAATTGCAAACAGCAGTATCACAGACTTGCCATTCCTCAGTTAATAGAGGTGCAAGTGATACCTCATCATTACACATGCACTTCCTACAATTTCGTTACCAGCCGATGGCTTTAAACTTTTATAATAATTTTAAAAATTGTACTTTTCACTGATACAGGACCTTCTTTAAATAATGCAAACCTCCTAATTATTTCTTCTGCTGTATTACCAGCATAGTACCTCTTAATAATGTGTACTCTTTGTCAAAAATATTGACCAAAACTTTTAAAAATCTAAATTTAGCAGGATTAGCAGCAGTTTCGAAATACAGCAAACGGCTTGCCAGTAAAAAATTGTACTTAAATCTTTTTCAAAAAGCTCTAAATTGATATTTTTATTTTTCCTGAAAGTCCCTTAATTTAAAAAATTAAATATACTTTATACAATTTCATTCTAAATGACAAAAATAAAGTTAATAAGGTTTAATTACATTTTTGTTACTATTACTACTTTAATTTTACCCTGAAACTTAGGGCTAAAACTATCAAGTTGGCAACCCTGTACTCGACAGCTACGCACCGCAGACGCGCCCGTCTGGTTTCCGTCTTCCGCTAAGGCACGAATCAACAACCACAGGCGGAATTGCTTAATTATAAGAAAAATTACGTTGTCCGGTGGTTTTATCTATTTACGTAATTAAAAGCCTCCGAAAATCCTATTTGTTACTACCGGCGATTTCACTTTATTTTATTGGTAGATGCCGCCGTGCGGCGGCTATGCTTATAAAAATTAATAAAAACCGCCAAATAATAGTTATCTTAACCCTAATAATAATTTATTTTGGTGTGCCGTATGCGTACAGTTTTCTTGTGATTTTATTGTTATATATATATTTTTTATAATAAAGAAACAAAAATAAAACTGCCTTGGAGTAAAATTTACCCTTTTTACCGAATTGAGAGCCTACACTAAAAAGCACAGAGTTGTGTAATTTGATTCATTTACATTGGGGTGTTCATGGTTAGTTCTGGTTATTTAAATCTTTCTTTTAAATTCGTGATATAAATTAAAAAAGATTTAACAAACCTAAACTAACTATGACCCCCTCAATATGACAGTTTTGCATAACCGTATGTAACATTTCAAACCAATCAAATTACACTTACCTGTGCTTTTAACTGTAGTCTCTGAAAGAGGTGCAGGTAGTGTTTTTGGTAAAAATTAGAAAGCAAAAATAAAAACTTTATAAAAAAATGAAATCAACTTTAAAAAATATTTAAACTTACTAAAAGTTATAAATATTAATAAATAAAAAAGAAGTCGGGTAATAACATGCGCTAAACTACTAAAAAAAATTATTAACTAAATACGCAAAAGCTGTTTATAGGTTAATGTTATTACCCGACTTCATTCTTTTTATTTATTATTTTTAACTTTTTAATGAACTTTATTTTTTTTTAAAGTCGGCTTATTTTTTTATGTGTTTATATCTGTACTTTTGACTCACTAAATCTTTTTTTTTCTAGAAAAGAAAGATTCTTTACAAGAGCAATGATTCTAGAGAAACTTCATCCAAAAGTAATGTTTCCTTGCAAGCACGATAAATGCACGTTGAGACTTCCAGGTGCAACAATCAAAGAACATGAAAGAAATTGTACATTTTTGCCCACAAGTTGCCCCTTAAGAACATTGCAAACCTGTACATGGAATGGACCGATTGCGCATATGAGCACACATTTATTAGAGCACCATAAACCATATATTAATTTTCACCCTCGTGTTAGATTAATATTTAAAGGATTTCGGTCTACCCCAAGCAAAAGCACAACGCTGATATTTTATTGTTATGGTACAGTTAATTAAATATTTTAGACAATTATTAGACGGAACTGTCGCTTTTTTATTGTTGGCAGTCCAATAATATTTTGATATTTTGGTCACGTGATCTCTAAACTACACACTTCCGCAATAATTTAACATACGTGGGAACTATAAGCATTACACTGGTCTTTATATTGTCGAATCATGTATTGCTTTAAGGGTCTGGCGAATGATTGTCCGGTGATTCACAGCTTGTCGGTTTTTGGCATCAAAGGAGCACGCGAAGAGGCTGGTTAGTTTGGACGGATAATTTCCCCCGAACATCATAACATTTCCAGCCACCGGAATCGTACGTCGATGTTTTTTTCATAAAATATCAATCAGTGTTGGATTTACCAGCAGGCTGAGTAGACTGAAGCCAAGGGTGACTAAATTTTAGGGGGCGGCCGATACTTCATAAATTGTGTATTTCGATTTAGAAATTAAAATAATTGCAAAATGATTTATTACAATTAGGGTTGTTATTAAACATGTTATTTTAGGTTAAGATCTCTTTTGCTCCTTAAAATTTTTGTATCTCCATATAAGATAGTAAAGTAAGGTTTAGGGATGGCAAAAATTTATAGCCTACGGGCGACAAATATGTAAATCAACCACTGAGGTCAATGGTTTTATGTTAATGTTTGTAAACAAAACAATTCACCCTACGCAATATATTTTAATACCTTTTTAAAAAAGTGTATAATTAATTTTTAAATCTTGTATATAATAATATGTTAGTTAAACGAATAAATACATTTTTTTTTGATAGATAGGTTTTAAAAAATAAAGAAGGGCAAAATATCTTTTAAGATCCTTTAAATATAATTTAAAAAATCTATTATGTAAGAGTTGGTCTATTAAAATTAACATGAAAAATATTATTCATAAGTTTTACTTACATATCTATAGATAGGATATACCTAACAATGAATTTCACTTTTGTTAATGTTAAAATACTTTTTTGTATTATTTTGTTTACAACCACTAACCTTAAACTATCCTGATTGACCTTCATTAACGAATAAAGTGACTTTTCATTTTGTTGCATTTGCTTTCTACTCGAAGACAGCTTCAGTGTACATCGGTGCTAATTGATATAGGTACGGTTTTACTGTAATTCGTCGTAAGTCTTTTTTTGTGCAATTATGTTTATTTGCGATTTTTAAATTTTCTGAGCTAAAATACGTCAATTGGCCATCTCGAATTTCTCAAAAAAACGGAAAAAATATAAAAATATGCCGATTTTCATCTTAAACAGAATACACCCTGCTTTGAGCAACAGAGACCACGTTTCATGTGTGATTAAAAAAAACTAAATACTTTTAGATCACTCCATAATGCAAAAAAACACTTTAGCAGCGCATTTAAATTGCAGAAAAATTTCTCTTTAACTACTGGCTGTAAAAACGCAATTTTCTGCGTCTTTTGTTCACTTTATAGTTTAATTTCATTAAAAATCAAATATTTATGTTGATGTCGAAGACAAATAGTTATTTTAGGCAAATGGCTTTTGCCTAGGTAAATGCCTTCTGTCTGGGCAAATAACTTTATGAAAATAATTTTTATTTAACAGCCATTTGCCTTTGTAAATGGCATTTGCTATGGTCCTTGATGACTGTAATATAATTTTTAATAACACATTAGACGTACAGTGTGTTTTGCAGACTACAGTAAAAACAAAAGCACGTCTAATTTGATTGGTTCGAAGCGCTATTGCAAAATTGTCATATTAGAGTGGTTATGGTAAGTTTTGGTTAGTTAAATCTTTTTTTTAATTTGCTTTATTAAAACAATAACAAAAGTTTTAACTAACGAGAACTAACCTAGCCCCCTCAATGTGATAATTTGGCATGTCCGCCTGGTTATGCAAATATTTCTATTTCCATTTTCCTATAAATTCCTTAGGCAAATAGAATCAAACGAAAATAGCATTTGCCCAGGCAGTTTGCATTTAAAAATGAGAATACACTATTTGGCCAGGCAGAAGGCCTTTGCCTAGTCAGAAATCATTTGCCTAAAATAACCATTTTGCTGCGACATCAATATTGAAATGGAAACATTCTAAATAGTTTTAAATTATTACATTTTACAACTATAGAACTTTTTTAATTAACCAAATATTATGTCTTTCAGGACAATTTTTTCAAGTAACGTGGGAATTTAATCGTCAAGAATCACATATAGTAGTGTTCACCATGACGCAATTAGGAAGTCAAGACCGAAGTAAATCATTTAAGTTTACAGTCGCTGTTTTAAAACAGTTTTGTGTTGCATCTAAAAAGATGGCTATATTTTGCAGGGCAGAGACACCCAAAACGCTTCTGAGTGTAAAATATGTTACGGACTCCTTGACTACCTTTGTGTTAAACCAAATGGGGACTTATACTATGAAATAGTAATTCGACGTCACAATGGATCTCCTGGTGAAACGAAGCAGTTCATAAGCCTAAAAGAATATGAACGTCTGGTGTATTCATGGATTTTGCAGTAAACGCAACAAATATTTATTATTGCTTATACAGGATCTTATGAATATACTTTAAAATATTATAAAGGGGTATTTTTAAGTTTGTACTTTTTTTAAAACACTACATAAAATGCGAAAAAATGTAAAAATTTTCTAATAAAATGATGTCTGAAAATGCTTTCTTTCAAAGATACAGGGTGTTTAAGTTTTAGGAAAAAACCCTTAAATTAATATAAAAAAAATAAAAATAATATTGTTAAAAAAGCAATTTAATTCAATATAAATTTTGTCTAAACGCCATTGATAAAAACTTTTTAGCAAAAATGTAATGTTAGAAGTGGTAGGAATGTTATAATAAAAACATTTTTTTTAAACTTTGAAAACATGTATCTCGGAAAGAAAGCATTTTTGGTTATAATTTTATTATTATTTTTTAAATTTTCTTGCATCTTATACAGTCTTAAAAAACTCCAACGTAATAATAACCCTTTACAATATTACTATATTAAAGTAATTTTATAAAATCCTGTATAAGCAATAATAAATATTTGTATCCCCTGTATACTGGGTGTCCGGAAATATGCGGACAATCTCTGGGATTCATATCTCAGTAAAGAGGAGCTTTAGAAAAAAATTAATAGAACTTGTCATATTATTTTCATGGGTTCTATGTGAATCCAATAGATTGCCAACATATTTCCGGACACCCTGTATATCTTAAAAATAACAACTTGTGATATGTCATTAGAAAAATATTTTGGTGTAAAATTTAAAAATTAAATTAAAAATTTTCTATTTAAAATTATTGTTTTTTTTTATTTTTAATTTATTATGGTAAAAATAATGAAATATATAAAATTTTATTAACTTAGCTTTTATTGGGTTTCTTACTTTTTGAGACCTCTCGTTTTTAAAAATGTAATTAACCAAAAATATTAAGTAGTTTACTTTTTACAAGTAGAATGAGCCTAAGTACAAAAATATGGTTTTCCATATACAGTTTGCTCACTGAAACGTGCGAGACGACGCAAGAAGGCAGGAGCGCCTGCCTTCAGATGTCCGATCCATTGTTGCCGCTTATGTTTCGATCGCTGTTATCAAGTTAACCTAACTTTTTTCCCTCCTTTTTTCAGTTTCTCGATTGTGCAAACTCGAGATATTTGTAGTTTTTTATTTGTATTGTGACTTATAAAATACATTTAAAATGCCAGTATCTTGTTTTAAGTGTGAAAAGTTATTTTCAACACAGTCGAATCTCAACAGACATGTACGAGAAGTTCATTCTGTTGAAAAAGTGGACTTGACTCTTAATTATTCTTATGAAACTCATTTATTTAAGTGTTTGGAAGGTTGTGAAGTGTCGTTTAAATTTAACAAAGACCTTAGGACTCATTTAGAGCAGCATCATAATTTTGAATATACCTGTGAGAAAATAACTTTTGATAAAATTTGAAAAAGTGGACATATCAAATACTGGAAAATGAAAAATGGACAAACAGATATACTTTTGTCAAAGCAGAAGTAGCACCGAGTGTAGTTATTTAGTGAATTTATTTATCATTACAACCGTATTTTATAACTAACTAAAATTTACCCATTTATATTTTGTATTCTTAGGCTAGCTCTAGTAGACTATTTATAAAAATATTTGTTTACATATGTGTATAAATTGTTATTTATTACCTACAGTACCTATATATTACTGGTTGTTAAAAATTCTGTATTATTTTTAGAAAACATTTTAATCACTCATAAGTTTCTTGCAGTTTCTTCTTATGAGTTGTAATCGAAACTGCGGATCTATCAGAAGACAATAAAATTTTCACAAATATTGTCTTTTTTTTTTATTGAAGTTGCAATATTTAGTGAGGTCTCCATAGTGAGAACCAATAATTCAAGTTAATCTTGGCTTTAAAAATCCCTTGAGCTTTGCAGTTAAAAAAAAATCACTACATAATATTAATATTATCATTAGTTTCCTGTTCAAGTTCATATTGCTACATTTTTTCCAAGAGATGACATATGAACTACATGTTTGACTAAAAGGAATTTAATTTTTTCATAAAAAAAAACAAGAGATTTATTTAATGACATATTTTATTACATAATTTCAATACCTTCTAGGAAGGTAATAATTACGATAACCTCTCTATAAAAAAAAATTAAAATTAAATAAAGGAATACTAATTCATCATCCACTTTTTTTTCATATCTTCCACGTTTGTTTTTTTGTCCTTCATTTATACTGTATGTAAGTTAGGTTCGTATATTAATATAATAATATTACTTGATGCTTGGTGCATAACTAAATTAATTTGTTTTATTTCTATTAAACCTTCACCATATCGTCAAGAAATTTGTATATACGTTTTCACGACTTGGCAACAATGGATTGGACATCTGAAGGCAGGCGCTCCTAAGAAGGCAGGTGAAATAATATTCTGCATTATCCAGTCTAATCAGAGGCGTGCAAATAAATGATTGCTTAACAGTTTAAATATGATAAAAAATATGTAAGCAATAATTTATTTTTAAAAATGTAGTGGAAACTGCAAATATCTAAATATTTTTAATTTTAATGAGAATATCATCTCAGTAATATAATTAATAGCATCAGTGATACTAAAAGAATTCCAGATTCGAGTTTTGAGTAGTCCTATCTCTATCCGTTTTACACTTTACACTTGAAAACGGACAGAGATAGGACTGCCCGAAACGTTGTGTGAATATTTATAAATAAAGAATATGAAAGTCCGAAATTCCTTTAGTATGACTGTATTATTGTCTACCACATTCAAACAAAGTTAATAGGTAGCATTTTTTAATATATACATATATAAAATATATTAATATAAAAATGTAAGAAAATAAATAAACCTGGAGAAAATAAATAAAAAATCTTACAGAATAATGGTACAAAACAACAAAATTCTTATACTAAAGAAAAATGTTTAACAAAAAAGGAAACTCTTGTATTTATGCACAAAAATAAAAAACTTCATTTAATAAATATTGTAGCAGAACGAACGTCCATAATTTTGGTTGGCGTTTGAAATAGTTTTTTATAACCTACAAGAAATGTCTACGTAATGGTGCGTTTTCACGTTCTTGCAATTTGCGAAAATTGACTTGTGCATGCCAATTTGTGCAAGTAAATTGGTGCATGTAAAAGAAAAGTTTGGCTTGTGTACTTAAAAACGAATGTAATAGTTCAGTCTAATTTGCACAAATGGCATGCACAAATCAACTTGCGCATGCAGATTTTTACTTTAAGGTGGGTTTTTGCGCTCATGCAATTTGCGCAAGTGTGCAAATTAGACTAAACTATTACATGCGTTTTTACAGTCAAGTATATTTGCACAAATTTGTAAAGATTATTAGTAAACGATGGAGTACGATGACGAATTGTTAGCATTAGCTGGTGTTTGTTTAATTAAAAAGAAAAGATAAAAACCTAGAATATCGCAGAAGAGTTGGATCGAAAAAAGAACCATTTACTTTCATATTAATTTAATAATAAAATAGAGTTCAATAAATTCCAAAAGATTTTTTTCTTTCACTGACATTATTATTACCACAAAAAAACAAATAATGATAAAGACCCATCAAATAGAATACGATAAATTAAAGCCACATTCACGCCAAAACAACTATTATTTATTCACTACGTATGTCTTAAATTTGTATGTCGTTGACACACATGCATTTGCACCAACCACATGCAAATTATCTGACCATCCAGGATTTACACAAGCCAAACTTTTTGCTTGCGCAAGTAAACGATTTTTGTTTACATGCTAAAATTTATTTGCACAAGTCAATATGCGCAAATTGCATAAGCGTAAAACCCACCTTTAGGCTTGATAGGAAAACAGATTTATTTATTTAATTTAATATTTAGTTACATCCATACCTACCTTAATTATTTTTGAATGCGATGCAAAATCAAAATACTACTATCTACGGTATAATACCCACCCAAAACCACAACACTAAAAATTGTTAATGGGAAACAAATATTTTAAAAGCCGGGTAAGTACGGTAAGTACAATAAATTCCAAACCATTCGCATTCCCCGTCTATGTTGATGCGATGCTCCACCTCCTTGGAGGCTCGTTCCAGCGGCAACCAATCAGTAGACATTATTTGAGTGCTTATCTTGGTAAAGTAGCACTGTTGTCGGAAATTAAGAATGTAAAAACATTTTAGGGCGATATGAATAATAAAACATAGTATAAGCGGTTCATCTAAGAAAATAGAGCAATAAAATAAAATCTTTTGGGAATTAAAAATAAATCAGTAACAAGGTGTAAACCCGAACTGTATAAAATATAAAATATTATATTTAAAAAAGTATAAAATAGGTTCACAGCATTAGAATGAAAAACTGGCAACATCTAAAAAGCAACTTCAGTTTTTTTCCGCATTCTTTTCATCTGGCTAGACTCAGTTGGTGAACTTTACATAATCAGCAAATAAATTATATATATAGGCAATGCGTGGAAAAGAGTCAATCTATAACGGGAATACCAGCATGTAAACATGGGTGACTAATAGTGCTTGATTTGTTATTGCATTACTCGCCGATATCCCATAAACTATTGCTTATACATGATTTTTAAAAACCCGTAATAAATTTTATACTATGTTTGCTTCTTAACTTGGTAAAAGAAAGGATTCTAAAAAATATATAATTTTATAAATAAAAATTGTACATACACAGATTTTTTCTTAAATAAAAGCTTTTTGGATTTACCATAAAAAACAATCGACACCTCGACACTTCTCTTTTATACCAATTCTGGTTAACTTTTTAATTTTAAAATGAAAAATTATATGGCAAGGCACTTTTCAGTCTTATAAAAAGGATCACAGACAAAGCGGCATATATCTATATTGACAAACTAAAAAAAAAAATACTTTATGTTATTATCCGGTTACCTGAGAGTAAAGATGCACACCCTTTAAGTTTTTATTTAACCATAATGCTATTATGACAGTTTTTAAAAAACGGTGTTTAAAAATATTTACAGAAGAAAATATTATATTTGCAAAAAATTAAGGTTTGGTAAGAAAAATAACAATTTAATATAAAAGTTTTAAATACCCGCCACAACATAGTTTTTTTATAGCGCCTCTGTTTATATACTCGCAACGTCATCAAACAGGGGTGCGATTTCTTTCACGCAAGATGTTGGTTAGCATGGCAAAGCGGCAAGACTGCCTCCAGTAGTTGTATGCTTTAAGGACTGCTCTAAGGAAAATATCAAAGAAAATTCATGTTCGTTTATTGGTTGTTTGCAGTGTCATGTCATGTACACAAAATTATTTATTTTTAAACCACATCCGACTATTTTCACCTGTTTACAGTATAACATTAGGCTGAACAAAAACTTTATTTGACGAACGTCCCAATATAGATTTTTAACCTTACCCTTTTTTATTTTTTTTTTTTGATACCGTAGAGCCCTTTTAATAACTGAGATTTTCTTGCACAAGTGCTATTATTTTTTATTTTTTTAGGGACAATTTTTTAAACAAAAAACTTTGAAGTGTATAAGTCGTGGGCGGTCCCTTAATGTTGTAATACATTAAACTAACCTTGAAATTGTGATTTTGAACGCATTTTATATACTTGTTAGTGTTTTCTCGGAATCATGGTGGGATTTAAATTTTATGTATTTATCCTATTATAATTAAATATTAATTTTAATTATTGTGTTAATCCTTTATCACAGAGGTCCCGTTTCTGGAACGTAAGCACACACTACCGGTCATTTTGACCGGTTGTCTATTTTATACCATGCATGGAGAACAAAAACATTTTTAGTAATATTGTATACAGATTGGTTTTAACTATGGTGACCTAGAAGAAGTTGTGTAAACGAAATCGGTATTATTTGAGATCAATGGAGGCGCACGTGATGACTATATGATTTTGAAACAGTGTTGCCAGGCATAACATTACGTACTAGAATTTACCTCATTTTTTTATAGAAAATATGATGATTTTTTTATTAAACAGGTTTTTAATGTCCCTTAAACTATTTTGTTTGCAATTTAAATAGGTAAAATTTTGAAAAAAGTTTAAATAATCAAGATTTGAAAATAATATTTATTTACCTATACTTAGTTAGAATACAAAGTTACATTCTTTAAAGTAAATTTGCACTGTATAATCTCCCAAGAGTAATTAAAATGGCCTAAATCTACTACAAGTATTGAAAGGTTACCTGAGTGGCTTTCCAGTGACGCAAACAGAGCGCTCCCGAGTAGCTCAGGAGCATTTCGTTCTACTTTATGGCGTTCCAGTGACGGAAAGTGTTATGCACCTGAGCTACTCCGTTTTTCTTTCCCCTTGCCCCTCATGCACCAACCCCTCTTTTGGTTTTTGTGCTTCAAACGTGTTTTTATGGTTAAGGATGGATTTTTAAATTATTTATTTAAAATGAAATTAGATATTAAAAGAGAATATTATTATAACGCCAAGAAAGGTTAAAAACAAAGAAATTTTAAAATTTCTTAAAGTATCTCTCTTTCCTTGTCTAAGGATGCGTTCCAGTGACTAACTTTTTAGAGCAGTTCAAGAGCTTTAAGCCCTGGAGCGTGACGCACAAAAATTTTCGTCACTGAAAAGCAACCCTGGTGATAGAAGTTGTTATTCTTATTTCCTTTTTTTCCACTTTTGTTTTTATTGGAACTATATATATTTACCAATACAAATATCAAGTACACCACACAACACCACTTTATTGTTTTATATTTACATAATTGGTACATTTTTTAAGGATTTTTTCGCTTAATATCTATTTATTTGTGTAAAATAAAGTAAATAATACATTTTAAATTTTGAGTAGTCATAAATAACATTGCGCAACATGCGCACGGACTGCTTTGTAAAAGGTAAACTTTTTTGAATGACATGTAATGACGTGTAGGTTGGGTTATCAAACGGTTATCAACCAAAGTCAAAAAATTGTCAAAAGACAAGTAATTTTGTTCATTATGTGCATTAAAATATATGTTTTATTTTTTAAATGTGAAATATAGAAAACACTACTTTGCCACAAACTGCTAAATAGGAAATATTCCGAAAAAAGGCTATACCGGCTTTTAAAACTCGGTAAGTATTAAACTGGCAAATTATTTAAATATTTTTAAGTGAACCTTGCGTTAAACTCTATTCTACCTAACTTTACGTCATTTGTGCCTAAATTACCTGTTAAACTTTCGTTTATATTAGATAATTTGAATCTCTACTATATAGTTTAAGTTCTGAATTCGTTGTTTATAGTAAATAATTTAAATTTATAACTAGGGTTACTTCATATAATTTAGAAATGTACTAAATCCTTCCTAAACCTTCGAGCATCCACCTTATACCTATTAGAGGCAGTCTTGCGACTTGGCCGTGCAAACAATTTTATAATTAAAAAGTAAAAACAGTGTTTTTTTAGCAGATGGTCATCTGCTATACATACTTCGTTTGGATTCAATGACATAGGCAATTCCTAGTATTAAATAATTAGATACTAATAATTTCTATTGACAGTTATGATATTTTTTCTTTTATTTTAAATGTAATACGATCTATTTTTTTATTAGGATTCTGACATAGTAAAATAATGGTAGCAAGCTATTGGCTGGGGCAAATGTGTCCATTCATGAACAACACAGAGCTCATTTTGGAATAGACCTTTGGGGAGGAAAGTTAAAAGTTTAGAAGAAAAAACTGGTTTTGAGCATATATGTTATCAATTCAGGCGATTATTGCTTGCTTCCAAAAGTAAGTAATTTAAAATTGTTCATTGTAAGCGTAAAAGATTTACTTTTATTTATGTTACAGCCTCTTGACGATGTTCAGTTAATTTACGGGAATACAGTTGTGGATATTAGGAAATTTGTAATACCTCATTAAAGGTTTACCTGGTTTCATGCAAAGATGATATTTACCCCTGAAGACTGCAGAACGTTCGAGGTCGTAGCTGATAGTTTTTTTATCTAATAACTGAGACATGAGCCCTATAACATTTTGGTATACATATTTGTTTTTACAAAACAAAAAGGTCCGCGCTCCCTTTGAGAAAATCTCAGTTTTTAAAGCAAATCCCCCACCTGTATTTTTTTTCGCGAATTTTATCAAATCCTATACAGAAGTCCTAGTTTTTGAAAAATTATCTATATTTTTTAAAAGTTATGGTCAGTTAAAATTTTGTCACTCATCAACATTTACCAATAAACATTTTGATCAAATGAGGATTCGCTATCCAAACTTAGATTTTTTGGCGGGGAGAGAAAGGAAGTAAAATTTTATTTTATTTGGCAAATTTTAAAAACTTTTTTTTAAGATAATCATTTTAAGGCCAACGGCTTTTGCTATTCATTTGGTGTGGTGTGGGTCCACGTCTTTTTTAACAAAATACTTTCAAATCTTAGCTATGCTTTTGCTCAAAATGAAATTTTGTTATAAACTAGGTAAATTTAAGCAGTCAGTAAATTGAATGTAAAATGAAGGAATCGAACTGGCACGACGTGTATACTTAGCTTATGGGATCTACATATCGTCGTCTTAGTATGAAAGGTGCCTAACTTCACTTTTATACAAATATGAGATTCTTACCCCATTTGTTAAAGTGTAGCTTAAGCTAATTGTAATAAAATTTCTATAGGTGACCTATGCGCCTAACACTTAAGAACCCTCAAAGGCAATATGCCTAATGTGGGAGAACGCCTATCTCCAATAAAATTATTAATAAAACAATATATTAGTTCATTCTACAAATAAATAATACAGTAGTACTCCTAAAATTACCTACATATCACCTATCACATTTCAGTAAAAATACAATAATTTTTTGTAAGCATTCAATTTTTATCTTATCCTTTAAAATTATGTACCCAAAACGGAGTTAAGCAGTTTTCTTACTAAGGCGATGATATGTATCTACATAAACATAGAATATTTTTGTTTATTACAGTTTATAAAGCTTTGAGACAATAGTCATTTTTTTGTAAATAAAGTATATAGTTTAATAGAATTTAAATAAAAAAAACTATCTGTATGTTTATATTTAAAAGATAGGTATTCGCAACATTTTAAAACTCTTTTTATTTTATTTTAAAATTACAAGTCTAACCTTTAGATTTTACTAATGTAAGTTTATCTAAAGAGAAGCGAAACTTTTACAATAATACTTTAAATTTAATATAAATTTAATTAAACAAAATTTTATTTTCTAGAAGTATAAATAAAAATTTAAAAAGTAGACGCCTAAGTAGGATATTTTTTTGTATCACAAATAGCAGACGACCTCGGGTCATTCTTTGGGATCCAGATAGATATACACGTCGTGCCAGCTCGATGCTATCAACCGAGTTTCAGTGTGGAGGACACTGGCCGGTAGATGGGTAGACAGGAAACTCATGAGTTAGTATCTTTAAAATTGTCTTTGATTAAACTGAAAAATGCATAATACAATTTAAATGATGGTATGTATTTTAATTAAACAGCGATCTTGGAAAATTTTAGCACCTAATTTATAATTCTTAGAAATTTTTGTTGTTCTTGTTAACTAAAAACTCTTTCAAATTAAGTAGTGTTCTCAATAATGTCTTTTTTTTTAATTATTATTTTCTACATTACCTTTGTACTAATTTTTGTACATATGCAATGTATACAGCATCCCTAGAAATCTTATAAGGAACAACAGTACCCTCTGGTGTCATATTTAGAAATTTAATTAAAACTAAAAAACAAGCCCGTTTTTAAAGCATATCGATTACACACCTTACTCTAGGTCACCATAGTTTTAACATAATATTTATTTGCATTAATACAGTTTTAAGTATTTTTTGTTAAAACAACAATAGATAATAAGAAAATTATTTTTGTTTTCATATTTTCGTCATATGCACCAATAAACATTAATAGACATAAACGAAAAACTACAGCACGCCGTTTTTAATGACAGAAACAAAAAATTAACAATTTTAAACAAAATACATTGAAAAATTATTAAAAATATGGATTATAAGAGTTTTTGTGCTGGTATGTTGTAGCGTGAGTGTATTCTTAGAAACTAAAAAACCTTTTTGACCATTTGTAGCAACTTTTATCATTTTAGAAGTTGTCATTGCAAAATATTTTTACTTTTTGTCATTTCTATTTTCTTTATCTTATTAGTTGACCTCAAGGTCTGAGTCAGCATCATGACCCGATGGTATATAGTCGACATCTTATTTGGTCTCTCTACCATCAGAATCTACTTCTTGGCCCCTTTTGGCAAAATATCCTCATGATGGTAATTCTAATATGTTCCCCACTTTGTGGGCCCCAGATTACAGTCTATACGCAATTTATAAATGTAAAAACTCTAGAAATAAAAAAAGTATATTTCAAAATTGGTAGATAAACACAGGCTACCGGTGAATTTGACCGGTGTCGTACTTTAAACCTCAATATTTTGCTTGCTTTAAGACATGTACTTTTTACGACTTGGATTATAGCATAAAACTAAGTGCCAGAAAGGTACATAGACGCATATAAGCTCAAACGATGGGGATGCCATGATCGCGAAAAATGGGAAAGACCCGCCGACGCCGCGCCGGTTAGTAAATTAATAATTCTGATTTATGGAAAATTTTAAATTTTAATTTTTTTATTAGGTATTTTAAAATTTCAATTTTTTAAATTTTAAAATAAAAACAAATCAAAATAATTTGTTAGACACCGTCTGCGTGGGCCAGGGTTTTTAAATTTAGTTTATTTAAAAACCGAGACTTAGGATCCATACCAAATTTATATCAGATGCTATTGATGCTAAAAGAAACACTTTGGTGAGAAAATTTTAAATTTTGGAATATGCGAAAAAAAAGTTGATTTTTCCCTCTCCTCCTCCCTAGAAAAGTCTAAGTTTTAGAAGCGAATCCTCTACTTGTATTTTTCTTTTCGTGAATTTAATGAAACTTAATCGCCAAATCTTAAATTTCGCAAAAACACGATTTTTATTAAGAACATGTTTGCTACAACATTTATGTAAAACATGTTTTTTTATCTTTGAACAATCCGCGAAGGCTGCAAACCCAAATACTAACATCTGTGAGTTTTTTAAGCGAGGCAAGAGGGACTTTGTTGACATGGTATTTAAATACTTGAAAATTTGGGGGAAAGATTCCGCGGGCGGCAGGTTCCACATTTTAAAAACTCTAGGGATAAAAGAACGATTAAAGTGAGATGTTTGGGGCATATTAAGTTGGACTGTATAGAGATGCATACGTGTGGCATCACAAATGTTTTTTTCTGTTGGGGACCGCAAGTGAGGGAACTATACTGAAAAATTCCTTCAAGCAGAAGCCATAAGGATACCTATAAAAAGCAATAAATCTCCCACAACCGGACAATGGGCGAGAGTAGGAAGTATGTATGTATGCAATTTAGTAACAACATTAGAAACAAGAAAAACTAAGTTTATTTTGAGTCATTTAGTTAATTTTATTCTGGCTTAGTTTTATCCTTAGGGGAATAAGAAAATATACTGGGTTGTTGTCAAAGGTCTTATATTATTTTACCTTTTAGTACTAGCATATTGATATTTGACATATTCTTGACATTTTATTTATCTTTATTTTACCTTATTTTGCTATATGACATTCTAAATACCATGACACCTCACATTTTTTGACCTTCCGCTTTAATATTGTTTTTTTTATTAAATTTTAGTTTAAAGATAAAACCCAATAGGTTAATTTTAAGTAAAGTAGCCTTGGAAATTGAAATTAATTGTCCTTTATTTTTTACCACTTTTCCAGGCGGGTAATAAATATTTTTTCCATCCCACATATCTACTAAATATATTTTAATTATACAATAATCAAACTCCTATTCTTATATTTTTTAAAAACCTCTGCTTTATAAATATTCTAAACCACAGAAACAAACTACTTCTTTAAATCCCCGTAACATTACAAATTCGCGATAGTCTACACGTGCCATCAAAATGCTCTTGATCTTAAAATATGAAAGGTTCCAACAGAAGTAGAAGAAATAACTTATTTGGTATATTCCTTAAACTGTGTCCATGACTACATTTATGACAGAGTGTTTAAACTTAAGACATAATAAATTTCATTTAACGTATAGATTCTTAGTTCATTTTTTATTGGATATAACATGAAAATCTAATTTTGAACTTTGTACACGTACACTTTAAAACTAGGCCTCTTATATAAAAGTTGTAGGGTTTTAAAAAGTAGAGACCCAAAAATAAATTAATGTATACAGAGTGTCCAAAAAAAAAGTTATGGTTAAAAACTATTTTCTTTTTTAATTATTTGTTTTATACAAAATCAGATTAAGCATAAAAACATTACATATAGTACAATACTTTATTTGGCACTCGTGGCAATATTGCCACCCTATTTATAATTTACTAAAACTTTTGTAGAAAAACAAAATACCAAAAAATTAGGCAAAAACGAAAACAAGTAAGTTATTATTTATACTTGGCTAGATATTTTAAAACACCAAGAACAACAGAAAAATTGCCTAAAAATTTTTTTTTATCACATTTAGGGTATTTCTTATTGCATAGCAAAATCCTAACATTTAAAATGCAAAATTTTATTTTTCTTAAATGGAACTCCTTGTATATTGAGCCATTTTTAGATTTAAGAAAAAACTAGGGTAATATTTTTCCGCGATTCCTATACCAGAAATGTAAGGTTTTTAAGATATACCTTTGATGTCGCATTTTTGTAACGTTAGATGTAATAATTGTTTGTTAATTAACATTATTCGTAAACTCCATGCAGTGATTTTTGTGTTATATTTTATAGGAGAGAAAAAATAATTTTTTAAGAATATTGACAAACAAAGTAAGTTTTCTTTTAAAATACTCATGTTTTTCTATATTAAAGAAAAAAATGCTTTTCACAAATTTTTTAAAAATTTTAAATATCCAAAAACTTTAAATCATTGGTGTAGAAATCGCTAAAGAAACTATACTTATTTTTATTCTTTAACTTTAAAAATGGCCTAATATATAGGGTGTTGCATTTAAAAATTAGGTTTAAGCATTTTAAATATTAAGATATTGGCCACGCTATAGGGAATACCCTGTATAAGATCTAGTGAATTTTATTATATAAATTTATTCTGTAGTCTTTGGTGTTTAAAAGCACCTAGAAAAGTATTATTTATAACTAATTTGTTTCCGTTTTACTTAATTTGGGTATCCTATTTTTCTAAAAAAAATCGGTTTAATATAAATAGCGTGGCGACATCACCACAAGTTACAAAAAAAATAACCTACTATATTATTATGCAACATTTTATGACGAATCCAATTCTGTGAACAAAAATAGCGGTTACAATTTCAAAAAAACTGACATATTAACCATAACTTTTTATGAAACACTCTGTATATATCAAAATATTTTTATGACATGCACGTTTTAAATCCCTACAACTTTTACACAGAACGTTTTGTTATATCCCGTTAAACAACGGAAATATTGGACAATTGTCCACCCTGCATGTATAAATACACAGCCACAGAAATCTGTTTTATTCCGGGGCCGAAGAATTGTGCTTATTTGTTAGTGGCGTACATTTTTTAGAAATGTTCATTAGGTGCTGCTTAAGACGCCACCGGATTTAATGAATTCAATAAAGTTAGAGTTAAATTAGATCTTTAATGCTAAAGATATCTCTGTCAAATTGCATTAAAATTGGATGAGCGGGAATTTACGATATTAGTAAAAACTGATTTGGTTTGAAAGAATAAGGATTAAACACAGTGCATTTGAATTAAAACGAGCCATCCCCTATTATTCCGTTATTTGTAAACTTATAAAAACATTCTGAGACTCGTCAATTTCTATTTTTAGGGGGACACAATTTTTGTGTCAAAATTTACTAGTTTAGGGTAATCCCCTTCCTTTACCAACACAAATATCAAAAAGCTTAAATGGGAAGGAGGGGTTAAGTGATACCTTATCTTAAAGGGTTATAATCTTTTTAATGATCTTTAGGTTCAGTAAGTTTCCAGAAAATTTACCCCAAATAGGGGCTCCGTAGCCAGTGTTTCACTCTTATAACTTTTTTATCTTTTAAAATAGCAAAATACCATTTGGTACGTAGGTAGGTACATCACATAAATGTGCATTGTTAGTTGTTTACGGGTTTAGTTGTTTTCCATTACATCCAGTATAGCCGGAAACGGCTGTATTTTTCTTATTTTGAATAAGACAATCGCTACACGCTTAAAAATACATAAATACATAATAAACTTTACCTTACAGGGACCAAAGACCAGTTAAAATTCCAAAATGTTGACCGACGGTCATGGGCGTCGCGTCGCCAGGATTTTCAAATTATTTGATCTACAAACTGAAACATGATGCCCGCACCAAATTTATACCAGATGCCACTAATTCTAAGAGAAACACTTTGGTAATTTTTTTTGGAATATGCAAAAAAGTTGATTTTTGTTTAGCCCCCTAGAAAAGTCTAAGTTTGTATTTTTTTCGTGAATTTAAGGAAATTTAATCGCCAAATCTCAAGATAAGGGGTACCCAAAAATCTTGCATAAAAGGAGGATTCGCTTCTAAAACTTAGATTTTTCTAGGGGAGGGCAAACAAAAATTAACTTTTTCGCATATTCCAAAATAAAAATGTTCTTTACCAAAGGATTTTCTTAGCATTAATAGCATCTGGTATATGTGTGGGTACCATGTCTCAGTTTTAGATCAAAAATTTGAAACCCTGGCGACACTCATAACCGTCGGTCAACATTTTAGAGTTTTAACTGGTCTTGATCCCTGAAAGCAAAGTTTATTATGTATTTTAAATTTTTTAACAGATATTTTAATTTTACCGAAGAAAGTAAAAAATACTGCCTCAGATAATACTTACATTAATACTAGTCGGGCGGTATATTTTAGGCACCGTTTGCAAACAAATATCGATAATGTTACAACTAAGACCGTCACAGCACACAAATGACAATCTTTTGCTAAGATACATACATAGATTTGTTGTAAAAAAATCGGTTTAAAGCAAATTGTAATGTCTTTTTAATATTGGTATAAAATACATCGGCGCGCCTAATTAAGGGTTAAAGGTGTCTGTTTATAACTCCTGTCTACGGTCTGCTTATCGACATTTAATGGCGGATCACCTGTTCAAGGTCAGGCCCTGCCAATTTAATTATTTAAAAGATTACAAGTTTTTTAATGATCCAAAATTAAATAAATACAGTGCATTTTGAATAAAACGAGCCACCTTGAATATTTCCTTTGTTTTTATGTTTATAAATAAATCCAAAGACACATACATTTTTATTGCCATAACTTCTTTATTGTTTACCATATTAAAATAAAATTTTGTTTGTTGTATCTTAAAAAGCTTACATTTCTGGTATAGGAATCGCCAAAGAATATTACCCTATTTTTTTCTTGAATCTAAAAATGGCCCAATATACAAGGTGTTCCATTTTAGAAAAATTTAATTTAGCATTTTAAATGTTAAAATCCTGGCTATGCAGGAAATACCCTGTATGTGATATGGTAAATTTTCCTTTAGGGATTTTGTCTGTTGTCCTTGGTGTTTTAAAATGTCTAGCTAAGTATAAATAATAACTTACTTGTTTCCGTTTTTACCTAATTTTTGTTCCCTGATTTTTTTCAAGTATTTAAGTACCATGTCAACAAAGTTCCTCTTGCCTCGCTTAATACTCACTGATGTTAGTATTTGGGCTTACAGCCTTCGTGAATTATTCAGAGAAAAAAAAACATGTTTTTCATGAATGTTTCAGCAAACATGTTTTTAATTCCGTCACATACACCGAAAGTATGTCAATTTATTTTTAAATAAATATTGGTAAACAATGAGTTTTAGCAGAATAAAAACCTGTAAAAGAATATTCTTTTTTTTAGTTACCATTTAAAAATAGATGCAATATGTATTTCTGCATAAAACAAATTTAATTTACTTTCATTAGAAAACCTATATTTATTGCATTAAGATTAAATTGATCAAATGTTGTGTTTTTTTATGGTTTTTAGGCGACGTGCGGTTAAATAAATAAATACTTCTTTGCGCCACCAGAAAACCCTAAACCACGACCTCGCACTGATATACAATTGTTCACTGAACAATACCGCACAAAAATTTTAATTTTACCTGCACTTTAAGCCATCCTATAGAAAATAGTGTTACTAACGTTAAACACTTTCCAAATATCCCCTGTATAATTCGAAGCGCAAACTAGCACCACGGCTTACGCGCGGCACGGGGAAAGCGTTATGCTGCGTCCGGACTTGCAACAATTCGCAGCGCCGAAGAGCGCGCCACATAGCCCCACATAGCGCGGGCGTGGACGGGATTTACGTCGTTCCAAGGGCTTGGGAAATGATTTCGCGGTGATTCAGAGCTTGTCGGCTTTTTGCATCAAAGGAGCGCACAAATAGGTTGGTTTATTTGGACGAATGTTTGACAAATGGTTGCTAGTCTGGACGCAGCTACGATCGAGGTGGGAAATTGCAAAGACTTATTATTATATGTGGACTCTGTCAGTGCCTAAAAATTATTTATTTACATTCGGCGCAGAAAGATTGTTTTTGGATTAAAAGTATAAATGAAGATTGTTTACTTTGAAACCCCCAGCCCCCAGGGCCGTATTAACTGTTTAAGACGTCCTAGGCTGGACTGTGGCGCTTATTAAAAAAAAAGGAGAACAAATAATTAAAGCACAAAAAAAGGTTCTTTCGTCTCTGGAACCCTAGGCTGTAGCCTAGTCAGCCTAGTGCTAACTACGGCACTGTAGCCCCTCAGATAAAACTTTTTTCATATCTCTTTAAACAACAGAAATATTGGACTTTATCGGACACTTGGTCACCCTGTATGTCTTTATAGTAAACAAAAAAGAGCATACCAGCGTCCATTATACTTTTTTATTTCATATCCCTTTAGCAATTTACAGGAGCATTATTATTAGTTTAGGTGTGAAGGTGGTATCGTGTGGTCTTATTCTGTAAACAGTATTTTGGTCGAAAAGACTTGGAACTAAAATCCTAGGGTTGGTTAGATAAGGTAATAAAATGAAAAAATAAGTAGAAGTTTATATTGCTTAATTAAAAATATTTTAAAAATCGTATTTGCATTTAACTGTTAGTGTATTATTCTGCACAAATTTTAAAGAAACTAGCTTAGTGAGTGATTTTTAAAAAGTTGTAGCTCTTTTTAACAGCCTCTTTAAACAAATAAATAATCCATTAAATTCTTCTACCACAGCTTTTAAAAGGAAAACTATTTCAATAGTTTTGTTTCTTCATGCTTTTAAAACGCTGTAGCACTTCTGCCTGCAGAGGTTTTTCTTTCTCGTGAAACCTTTAGGCCTCGGCTCTGATAACAAGCGAAAAGCATCAAATCTCGGTCCTAGTAGCCGGTACTGACTACAATATTTTGTGGTAAAACGCGCTTTGAAACAAGTTTAAATACATTAGAAACGCTCCGCGAATAATATTTGTTTCTATTCGAGTAAGCTTTTTTCTCACGTATATTGCAACCGTCTGATTTAAAAACACAAATTATTTTATGGTACCATAAAGATTAAAGGCAGCGCTCACACTTTTCGCTCTTCGCTGGCCGCTGATGCTTAGGTATCGCAGCCGTAGCCTTAAAATTTAGGTCTGAATATATGAATTTTAGCAAATCTAAATTAAAGCTAAAGCTATTGTTTACATCCATTACATTAATGCAAGTTCATTTTTAATTATTTAAATAAGCAATAAATACTTTGCAACTTCTACTACATACAAAATCTTCATTGACCCATTTAAGCCAGATAGGGTGGTCCACCATATTCGACACGTCTATAGCTAGATAACCCTAGGGTTTCCAGAAAAGGAAATTGGGCCACAGTATAAAATTATTTTAGACTCTACGTAAAAAAATAACCTATATACCGGGTGACACAGGATGTTGTTACTGCCTTTATTTTTTTTATTTTTTAGAAAGACTATAATAAAAATTTACAATATCATCCGTGGGCATAGCCAGGTACCGCCAGGCTGGGGCAGCTGCCCCCAGCTATGGACAAGATAAATAATTCTTTTGTCGATGTTAAAATTATACATAGATCTAAGGACTCCGCAACGATAAAGATATTAAAAATAACAGTTTGTTTCCTAATGGCAGTAAAAAGAAATTAAAGGCATATTTATGAACCTATCCCTTACTACTTGACTTAAAATTAGCCGTTAAAGCTAAAAACATAAAACTTTTAAAAGCAGAAGTATTAAAATAGGACATGTGAGGTATGACATATACAATTAAAGAAAGATTAAATACATATATCGATGGTGCTATTTAAAATCAGTTAGTTTTGGGTAAACTGGTAGTGATGGAAATAAATAAAGCAATGTACGTGTGTACTAGCGTACCGAGGGGCGGGGGACCGCCCTAGGCCCGGTAAGACAGGGCCCCCAAAAATAAAAGAAAGTATTCCCCGTTTATCAGATCTGTCAAAAAATATATTTAAGTAAGGGCGGGGCCCCACTTACAATTTAGGCCGGGTGTTTGTTACCTAAGCGACCTTATTTTTTTGGTATCACAATATTTAGTTTCCTTTGCCTGCCCCTCCCTAAACAAAATCCTGACTACGCCCATTTTATCATTATAAAATAAATTAACATTTTTAAAAATTATCACAACCTCAAGATTACTTTCGGTTTAACCGGAAGTACCATCAACTTTCTTATATTAAATAAAAGTTTCTATTTTTTCTGTATTCTTAT
This sequence comes from Listronotus bonariensis, assembly GCA_014170235.1. Classification (NCBI taxonomy): domain Eukaryota; kingdom Metazoa; phylum Arthropoda; class Insecta; order Coleoptera; family Curculionidae; genus Listronotus; species Listronotus bonariensis. The sequence continues at coordinate 214,267 of JACEGR010000409.1, forward strand.
ACTTTATAAATTTTTTTAATGGTATATCATACTGGATGTTTTTTTAATTGCGCTCAAAGGATACTTAAAAAAATTAAGTACCGCCATTATTTCTGCTTTGAATTTTTTTTTTTTTGCTAATAGGCTGCAAAAATAAGTAGGCTAAATTTGACTTGGCCTGTTTTTATAGCATCAGTCATTTTATAAAGTTATTCAAGTTTTTAAATATTTTTTAATACTGATAAAAACTGGGCAGGTCAAATCTAACTTAAGGATCTCATACATATTTGCATTTTGTACCGAACTTAATACTTATTTAGATCTCCATTCTTTTTGCGGCGAAGCCCACAGGCAAGCATAATTTTATTATTGAACTTGGCTCACCTTTTTACATTTTTTATGTTTTTGATGGAATTTATAGTACCAAGTGTCTAGTTTTAAAATTTGTTATCACATTGGAAAGGGTCTGCCATATTAGAAAATAGTCTATATCCAGATTTAATATTGTACATGGTGTTCAAAAATTTATATATTTAGCTTCAGACACAATGTATATTATATATTTTAAAAGATATACAATATTCTGGTTAAAAACCTAGTTTCAAATTACATCTTTAGTAATTGGAAGGTGGTTTTAGTATTTTACGTGTAAATACCTTTTAAAATATTTTGTAATTTTCATATTTATCTTGTCACTACAGGTTTTCTAACTAGTGATTAGCTAATATAAAACAGAACACAGGTCCACAAATTAAAAAGTGGTCTGTGCTGTGTATCAGACAAAGATTTTCAGATATATTTTTCACGCTAAACACAAATCTGTCAAAACTAGGGGTCAAACTGCCATAAACCGAATTGAGGTACTAGCATTTTTTCCAATTTAAAGGGGGGAGAGAGGTTATGTAGCACCCCGTTTTAAAAGCCCTTTAATTCTTAAAATAACACCACTTTGTTTTGGTAAGTCAGCTCAGCCGTTCCGTTTCATAGTTAGAACCAATTAAAATTTGGCTTAAGTACTGGGAACGGCTGCGCTGATTTTCAATGAAAAAGTTGCGTTAAGTAGAGTATTAAAGGGCCTTCAAAACGAGGTGCTACGTAACCTCCCCCCTTTAATTGAAAAAAATTGCTAGTGCCCTTTGGCATCAACAATTCGGTTTTTTGAAGTTTTACCCCTGGTTAAGACTTCAAATTCGTGTTCAGCGGGAGAAAATACGTGAGAAAATCTTTATCTGATTCCCAGCACAGACCACTTGTTTTATTTTGTGGACCTGTGTAATTAAGTTATTTCAAAAAGACCAAAACGTTTTTGCAAAATTCAGCCCTTAAAGAAAAGAAATTATTTTTCTTATATTTCTGCCTTTGTAGTTGAAATATCTAAAATGCAAATAAAGTTTTCCAAGAACTTATTAATAGCCATTTTATTATTATTGGATAAACCCTAATTACGTACAGGTATAGCTGTTGTAAATGTACAGGATATTTCATTTTCGATGTTTTTACAGGATATTTTGAAAACCGTAAGAAATATTAAAAATATAATATATGATTCTTGATCTCATTTTTTTTAAAACAACTGTAGTGAAGCTATTGCGATCCATCTCGAAGCTACAGGGTAAATTTCAGAGTTTTCCTCTTTTTATAACTTTATGTTTGCTATTAAAGCCATAAAAAATTATATAGGTTATTAGTTTGTTTTTTTCGTAAAATACTGTGATGAAATTAGTTGTTTTTTATGTTGAGCCGTTGTTAAAAAAATTATTTAATTTATGTTTTTTTTAATTTAAGCTTTTAAAATTATATACTATATTAGTAGATTTTTTTTAATTTTACCAAAAATTTAATTTATAGAAAGCCATGACAGTAAATGACAAAACATTATTTTTCAATACTTTTTTTTATTTAGCTACACCAACTTAAAATCTGACTTTATAAATATCTATTATAGCATATTATACAAAATAACAAAAAAACATAAATTACAATAAATGATCAAATTAAAGTGTTATATTAGGTATTTATTTTATTTTTATTTAGCAAAATATCAAATTTTTTTTCGACAATAGTACTTTTATATAATAAACTCATATTTTTAAACTCATCTATTATTGTTACGCTATTTAACATTATTATAATGAAAGTAGTGGAGCTATTACAAAAAATACATTTTTATTATTTATATTTTATTAATGAAAATAAATTTAAGAAAAAGTTAATTTCAATAATCATAGTAATCAATATTTGGGCAATTTAAAATTATGTTTTGTTATTTTCTATCATGACCGTCTATAAAAAAGCCATATTTATGAAAATGCAAATTTTCAGTAAAATTTGTAATACAATATAAATAAAAGTATATATTTTTGGAAAGCTTAAGAAAAGAAGAAACAAACGTTGGGTAATTTTCTCAAAAACTACCCAACGGAGAAAGAAACTAATTACACCATAATATTTACGGAAAAAACTACACAACTAACGTATCTAAAGTTATTATACAAAAATGAAAAAAGCTTAAGATCCTTACTGCTTGTACAAGCAGTAAGGAGCTTTAGCTCTCTTTCATTTCTATATAATGATTTCGACTGCTTGTCAAAAACACCTTTTTTAACAACTTTCTAAAGTTTTATCATAATTTTAGGAGCAAACAAGTCAAAGTAATTTGAAAAAATGGGCACAATCTGAAAATCAACCGGTAGCTCCGAGATAAACCGCAATAGCAATGTACTGTTTTAACTGCTATTGTTTTTTAAAAAAAGAGATCGAGAGTATTTTAGTAGAATTTTGATATTTCGAGATACACGATGAAACTATTATCTAAATTACGAAGGAAGACGATTCCGTCATACCATAAATTCTACTGAACTAATCAGTCGACGTATGTCGCTAATAAGGTCACAGTATAATGACGACCCACATGACAGTTTTCCAAAGTTAGGTTATTGGGACACTAATCATTAATCATAAAGACAGAAAGATAACCCTTAATTCGTTAGTTTTAATACTGTTAGATCAGTAAGTTCTTACCAAAATTATATAGAATTAAGGAAGTTGTGAGAAAGGATAAACGGTTATTTGCTCCACAATAACAGACAAATAATTTTTAGAAGGTAATTTTATTACTATAAAAATCTTCAGAGAGATGTTATGAACACAAAAACCACAACAAAATTTAAAATATGTTTGTTTAGGTTTTGTACTATTTTATTATCCATTAAGCACTCACGGGTACTTTTGTAGCGCAACCACACACCTGAACTTTTGCTTTTCTGACAAGATGTGAGTTAACTCATTTATGCCCAGTTTCACAATATATGGTTATTATCACTTTTGGGTTAACTATTTTGCCAACACCACTCACATTTCAGTATTTCGTTGTTTCTATAGTAACAAACCTATAGTTAGTGGTAACCAAATATTGTGATACTGGCCGTTAAATGCAAGTTTTTTTGACCAAATCTGCTCTACCAATTTGTCACAATCTGTGTAGCATTTGTGTAAGTGCTTTCTACATATATTTATATATAATCGCCATAATTCTGCTCCATTTTTTTCCGTTTAAATAATTTAACAAAAGTAGCAAAAAAGCAAACACTTGTAAACTAAAATTTGAAAGTTTAAAAACTGGCATCTATTTTAGGAATCATTTACTCATTGTCTTAAGTATGTAGATAAAAATATTTTGTTTTGATAAACAGTTAAAATTATAATGGTAAAATTAATTTAAAACTGAAAAACTGAAGTATTTTTAGAAAACAACCTTACCACAAACATCAAATATTTATTTATATTTGACATTTATCGAAATTTTTGCAAGGTCGATGGTTTATTATCAATACAACGTATAAAAACTAAACTATCTTAACTAAAAATAGAAATAAAAAAATTTTGACCATAACGTTTTAATTGCATTTGGTAAAATTTCTTTTAAAGACATCGATGTTTGTTTTCGATGTTAACATCGATGGTCAACATCGATTTTGCGTGGATGTCTCAGCACTACTTAATCAATCATGTGTCAAGAATAAACCTAATAAAAGGATCGTCTATCCATTGGATACATGTAAATTAGCAATACTGATTGTTTGACAAGGAAATTGGGAATGTCTCTGTCTAATACATTTTATTTTATTTACAAATTGTTGTCGTTTGTCTTTACTATACATTAAAATGGTGACATAATCGCCTTCTTTGTGATTTAGATTATATCAAAAATCAAACACATTACACTCCTCTACCCTTCAACTTAGATATTAACTTTTGTAAAATAAGACGAAGTTCTTTTAAACCCTATTTTTCTCTAAACTTTCTTATTCTTGTGTTAAAGGGTTGGCAATGCAAGTGTAATGGCCAAAGCAAGTGATTCTTCGAAATTATTTGTAGAGGTAAGGTTAGGTAAGGTTTGTTATCTATTATTTAAAACTTACTTTTATTTATTTTTGGCAGTTTCTCACAAAAAAATCTTTTAAAAGTTTTATTATTTTGTTATTACTGTAGAAAGGTAATCTGTGGGTTTTATTTTACTAAAAGTAAAAACTTAGTTGCAGCAATCTTACCTTATCTAAAACACCAAATAAGTGAAATAGACCTGTTTTCTGTAAGATAAATAAATATTTCATTAAAATGAAACTACTTCCATGTTACACTAACTTTTATTTAACCATGTTCTAAAAACACAAATCAACAAATTACTAGAAAGCAGAGTTGGGTCGAATACTGAAAATCGGTATTCGAATACCGGAAAAAAAGTATTCGAATACGGAATATTTGTAATACTTGCAAGAAAAAAGTATTCGAATACTTGGTATTTACGAGTACCCGGAATCGATATTCGAATACTGGTAAAACAGATTTGACTACTAGAAAATTAAAAAAACAATGATTAAAAATTTGAAGAGGCAAAGAAAAGGTCCTCATCTAATTTTTCCCAACTTTTGTTTCCAAAAATCAAAACCTATATCGAACCGAAAGGCCCAAAGGAACCAAAACCCTGGGGGTGAATTTTTTTATTACATTTTAACAACAGAAATCGATTGGAAAAGTGATTCTAAGCAAAAATATTCCATACATTGTTTTTACAAGACTAATATTTTTCAAGTTATTTGCGATTGAAAGTAACAATTTTTCGACGCAAAAATCGAACGTTTAATGGGTTTTTCGCTAATAACTCGAAAAGTATGCATTTAATCGAAAAAACTGTATTAAGCAAAATTGCAGGTTTTATAAAGACAAACAAAATTTGCTTGTTATAATTTTTCTTTGGCTCAATACAAACTGAGATACGGAGTGTTAATTGTTAGCTTTTTTTTGTCAAATCCAAAATTTAGTACATTCAAAGTCAAATGACCGGAAAATTCGGCATTTTTGGAAAAAAGTTATTATTATTTTTTAAAGTACATAATCAGACTTTTCTTTAAAAAAAAAGACATTTATAGCTTAAAAATTGAGTAAGTTATGATACAAATAAGGTCAGTAACTAATTTTTTCTACGAAAAATTAATAGCACAACCGCCTAACTACCTCCCTAATTAAAGTTGCCCTTTATTATTTTACAATTCTCTTAATTCATGTATTGGTAAAACGTCTAAGAAGTTATAGCAATTTTAAAAATAATTTGTGGATTTTTATGCTCCAAAGTGGCCTATACGAATTTTTCTAAGAAAAATTGATTGGTTTTTTTAACGTATCTCCTTTGTTTTTAATAATAAAAAGTTTTTTAAAGTGTTTTAAAGGGTTTTTTAAGAGCTTTAAGGCTCCGTAAGTAAAATTTCTTAAGATCTTTTGGTTTTTAAATGGGGTGAGTTTAAAGAGCTCAAAAAGGGTGCTGGTCGTTCGTAAATTTAGGGTTTTAAAGGACAACATCTCGCCAAATATTCACTGTACAGAAAACCTACTCAAAAAATATTAGTCATTAAAAAACCTGTAGTTTAAGTTTTCATCATTTTTTCTTATCTTCAGTATTTTCAGAGTTCTTTATAAAAAAGGGTGAAAATATGAAATTGTAAATAACCATTTTTTACTTTAAGCCTAAATTTTCTTGAAATTAAGCATTTAAAATTGGTGACACTACTTGGATGTATAATTAATACCTGTATAAAAATAACTGAAAAAGGGTAAATGTCAATTGGCCAGTATTTAGGGCTTGTCTTATTTGATTTTTTCATTGAAAAAATTAACTACTGACCCTATTTTTATCATAACTCACTCAATTCTTATGCTAAAAACTTTTTCTTTTTCAAAAGAACGGCCTCATTATGTGCGTCAAAAAATAACTATGAGTTTTTGCTAAAATATGCAGCACTTTCCCGTTATTTTACTTTAAATCTATGGAATTTTACATTTAAGGAAAAACACTAATCAATAACACGCCGTATCTTTGTTAGTATAGGTCGTATAAAAATAACAATAAAACAATTTTGTTCTTCATTTTAAAACGTACAATTATGGTTTCTACAGTTTTTTTTAATTAAAATGCATAGGTTTCGAGGTATTTGCGAAAACCCCATTAGAAACGTTTTTTTTTGTCAAAAATATTACTTTTAATCGCAAATAACTTAAAATGTGTTAGTTTTACGAAAAACAAAAAGACTATTTTTTTCAAATGGATTTCTGTTGTTAAAATGTAATAAAAAAATTCCACCCACTAGGGGGTGGCAACCATCCTAAGGGTTTTTGCGCCCTTCGGTTCAATAAAGGTTTTGTACCTTGGGCTATTTCTTATCTTCTGTTAAAATTTCAGGTCGATTCATGCAGAACCAAAAAATTCCAGGTGAAATGCTATATTTCCTGTACTATAATCATTTTACTTATAATACCTAAAAGCAGCCCGGTAACTTTGATAAATTAACAAACACGTATACCTATATTTTTAAAATCTAAAGACTGTGGTAATAACTACCTAGTTACAATTTATCTTTATAACAAAAAAATATAACTACAAAAACCTAAAGTCTTAATAAAAATATTGTATTTTTCAAAACCACATTTAAAATTAAACAAATGTACCTAGATGGTCAAAATGAACCGAACTTTGTTAAAAGGATTACTTAAAATGTATTTTTAATGTTTCTATTATTGTTACGGTCCACAGGTAAATATTATACCTACAGTGTGTCTACCTAAGTTGACTTCATATGGGAAACTTTTAAATTATTAATTTTACGAAAAAAATACTCATTATAAAAAGTTCTGTATTGTTTAAAACCTTAAATGCAACCATTGAATATCCAATAAAATTGATTTATTCATCTACAAGCTTTGGCCAAAAATGTAATTTTTGCTTAAAAGTAAAGTAGGTGTATTTTTGCTAATATCAAAAATTGTTTTAAAGAAAAGATGTTTGAAATTTTAGAATTAAAAATAACTTGTAAATTTGTAATACTTCATTACAAAAAAATTTTTTTGATTGAAAAATATGTGCTTGTATTAATAACTGTGAATTTAAAAAGTTTATTTAAAATTGTCTTTGAACTATATAATAATAAAAAGTATTACTCCAATGTACCTATCTTTTTTACCATTATCACAAAAAAACTATTTTTATAATAAACAAAAATTGCATATTAACTTTAAAGTAATTTTTAATTCTAAATATCTTTTCTGTATTGAAGATATGTTCCATATTGGTTCGGCGAATTCATTTAATTGGTGGTAGTTATTTGGTTCACGCCAAAAATTAAATTAAAACCCCCAAAAATCAAAAAAATTAAAGCAACTAAATAGAGAACTAAAATCGACGTTTCGGTGGGAAGTCTCCCACAGTTGTTAAGATTAAATTAAATAAAAATAAAATAATTAAAAATAAACTAACATTTCGGTTTAAAACTTTTAAATTTTTACCTTTTTTAAGGAGATTCTAAAAACCTTTGACATTAAATGTCAAATATATGTAATGTCAAAGGTTTTCAGAATCTACTAAAAAAGCTAAACATTTAAAAACTTTAAACCTAAATAATAGTTATTTTTTTTTATTTAATTTTATCTTGACAACGGTGACAGACTTGCCACCGAAACGTCGATTTTTAGTGTTCTATTTTCATGTTTTAATTTATTTTTTGCGTGTATCCAAATAACTACCATCAAACATCTTCTGTTTAAAACAATTTTGGATATTAGGAAAAATACAGGTACTTTACTCTTACGCAAAAATTACAATACAGGCTCTGGGCCAAAGTACATTTTTGGCCAAACCACGTGGATGACTAATACAATTTAAAATCTGATGGTTGAATTTTAGGTTTTGTACCATTCAGCCTTTTTATAAGGAATAACTTTTTGCTTTAAACTAATATTAAAAAAGTTTCGACTGTATAAAAAAAGGGTGGTATAACTACTAAAGTGTAAAAAAGTAAAAGGTTTGTATTTATAGGTTTGGAGGTCTACTTACTCAACTTTAATTTAAAGACCATAATATTAAAGAAAATCATATGAAAATAAAACAAATGCAGTTACCAAACTGTGCCAAATGTGGCAAAACTTGTGGTTTGCATGGCATTATGTATTCAAATCCTACGTCACAATATATTTTTTTATATAGAATTGAAATATAAAATTGGATAGGGGCGTTTTGCATTTAAAATGTTTAAATAATCTTGCGTTTTCTCATATCAATTACATTTAAAACTGAAATTACGAAATATAAGTAATTTATTAAGGAAAATGGGTTATATTACTAAGTCTACCTGGAAAAGTTAAACGGGTCATTTTTTTTTGCTTCTACAGCCTACTTACCAAAACAAAATAGATAAGGCAAAAAAATGACCGTTATTGATTTTTTAAATAAATTATCTTGCCGCCGTTTTGAGAGAATCTGTCCCTGTATGATATATAATCATTAAAAATAAAATTTTACAGGAATATAAAAAATAAGAAAAAACCTGTAGGCACTTGTGTTTAAAATAAGAAAGTTGCTGGTACTACCGATTAAACTGGAAGTGATTTTGATAAGTTTTTTTAATATAAAAAAAAGATTGCACCAAGGCAGATGCAGGTATTTAAAAATATTAAATTGAGAACCTTTAATAAGTTATAAATTCTGACTGTGAGTTGTTATAACCTAAGAACCATTGACACTTTTGATCTGCTGCCCAAGAACTATCTAAATCAAATTGTTTCTAAAAGTTTAACTGCACCACTTTACCAATTGGATTTTCGCGCGGTCCATTAGAAAAGCCATTGATGTTCACTATTTTATCAGTTTAGATGCGGCTTGATACGCCACTGGATTTAATAAATTAAATTAGGTTATAGCCAAAATATTAGCTCTTCAATGCAATAAAACATGGTAACTTTTTTCAAGCCGGTTAAGGGATATTTAGGATAATGAGAAAAATTAGATCTAAAACGCTGTATCTTGGAAACAATGCATTTCCTGCCATATGTTTTTATGAAGAATGTCTTGCAATTAGGAAAAGAAAATTAGGAATCCTGTATATCTAATTAATTGGAATAGGATGCAGTATTCAACAGGTAAATTCCTTTAAAAATAATTTTAAATTTTTAGTCTGTGGGCCATTAATGAAATGGACTTTATAACAAGAACACTTTTAAAACCTTCTTAAGAAGGTTCATTTTGTCTACCACGAACATGCCTACGAGTATATGAAAGTGGCTCTTTATCCAGGCCTGTCAATTTCAAACATTTCTGGTGTCTTACTGGCCAAACGCGTCACCCTTTTGTCCGACAAGTTCACCACAATGTTTTATATGCAATTTTTTAACATGGTGCCAAAAATCGTAAGGGTTATAGTCACGTAACCCGCCTAGTTCGATACCCGATACATATGTTTGTTTCTTATGGTTTCATGGCTGAAAAACATTGTGGTAAACTTGTCCTACAAAAAGTGATGCGTTCGCCCAGTCCAATACCCGAAACATTTGACATTGACAGGCTGGGTTAAAGCGTCGCTTCCATATATGGTGGTATGATTATTTGTAGTAGATTCGTTAAAAGCAACCCTTCCAAAAAAATTAAAGTGTTCTTATCATGAAGTCCATTTTATTACTGGCCTAGGGACTATTTATTATTTGAGTAACACACTTTCTATACGCATTTTGTCCATTTTTTAAATTTTCAACTAAAGGGTGAATTGCAAACGAGATATATACCTCTTCAATATTATACCACAAAAATATTTTTAATCATCCTGTCCTATATCAATAAAATAATAATTTCTTTTGGATTTTCTATATGTCGTATGTCCATATTAGTGGCAGAAAAAATAAAAAGTTTGTCCACGCGGCGTGGATATATTGCCATTGGTTTGTCGTAGCGCATGTTGCCAATTCTCTTTTGTTCGATGAGCGAAATGACAATCAACTTAACCAAGCTGAAACTGACAACAGCGAAGAAGCTGACATGTTATGCTATATTGATGACTGTGATATTAGGAATTAAACGGTCAAAGCAAATGTCCTTTTTGTCACCAGTGTTAAAATGCATACATTAAATTTTAAAAGAATGGTCGCACCCTGTATAATTCCCACTTACTGAACAGCCGTTTACTTATAAGAAGAAGCTTTTCTATGAGGTTATTTAGTAGCCAAAATATCATTGGTACTGTGGCAACAGTTCAAAAGGTATAATTGAAATAAGTTTTTTTGTACCAAATTTGAAGGTCAATATCTTCATAGCAAAGCGCGATAGAACTTTTAGAATATGAACTTCTAACATTATTTTGACACACCCTACATAATATACATGACATATAATATTAATTATTACTTTTTATTTTCAAAACACAATTACAAATCCTTTGTAGCTACTAAGATTTTTTTACATATTTACTACAAATTCAGTCATGTCGCTTTGTGTGGACAATCTAAATGCAGTTTGTCCAACTGTTTTGTTAAAAATTTTAAGAAAAATCAATACTAGAATTTTTGCATATCGGTATTCTAAGTGTATGATTTTTCATCCATTTTTAAGTATATTAATTTTTCGGTTATTTTCTTGCCAAACAAGTAGCATTTTTCTTTATTTACCACCAAGTCTGCACCGAATTTATTGATTTAACATTATTATAAACTGGTTTCTACGGGTATACCAATTTTACCTCTAATAAATATTAGTATTCATCTAAAACATAATATAATTATTTTAAATAAACCAAAGAAGTTTTGCAAAATTCGTACCTTAAAGGACATAAAATCATCTTTCTGATATTTTTGCCTTTGTAGTTAAAATATGGATTTACTCTTTAAAATGCAAATTAAATTTTCTTAGAACTCAACTTTATTCCATTTATTATTACCAGTGGGTCAACTCTAATTAAGTACAGGTATAGCTGTTTAAAATATACCCTTATCTACCTGTAAAGGTATGTAAATAAGTCGTGGTTCGTTTAAACATTATTTTTCTCTGAACTTTCTTACTAAACCGTTGTTACGTGTTGTTAAGTGTTGACAGCGCAAACTTCTTATAGTGTAATGGATTCTTCCCGATTATTAGTGGAGGTAAGGTTTGCTTATTAACATTTAAAAATTACCTTTTTCTTTATTTTTTTCGTAAATGTTTTATTACTGTAGAGAGGTAATCTACAGGGTGTTTTCTAATTGCGGTATGAAAATTTAAGGGCGTATTCCTCGGCCAATTTTATGAAATAAAGTTATTATAAATGTAAGTCTGGAAACGATTGTTTTCTAAGGTACAGGGTGTTAAACTTTAAAAATAAAATGTAATTTTTAAGAATATTCTAAGTATTCCGTATCCGATAATCAGAATATTTGCCGCTGTATTTGCTGTAATGAGAGATTAATTAAGCCCTAATTTAATTTTAATTGGTCAGACCAGTGCAGTGGTGCAAGGAAGGCATCTTAGTTCATGTGCCATATGGGTTTTACTAAGTCCTTGATTGCATCTGTCTTTATTTAAAAACCAAAAAAGTAAAATTACCATATTATTTAAAAGAATTTATGATTATACAATTAAAATATTACCGAGAAGAAGGAAAAATTTTACCTAAAAAATTATAAAAGTTTTTCCAAAGCCTGTGTTTTTTTATTGCCATCTTTTGTAATGTATTTTCATGAGACGAACTAATTACAAACCAAAAAAATTACATAGAAATATAATAATTTCCAAAAATCAGATTTAAAATTTATCAAAGGCTAAAAAAATTAAACAAGTTGTGTCTTAAAATTTTTATATTCAATATTTAAACCCTTATTTTTAACACTTTTTATTATACAGGGTGTCTCTGAAAGGTGCGGAAAAAAGCTACTACAGATTCTTGGGGCTAAAATATGACGATCTAACCCAACTTATCTTAGTGAAAAAGTGGATGGGTGTAAAATATGTATTTTGGTTTTAGATTTTTATACATAATTTTGTTAATATTAGGTCTATCGTCACAATACTAGGCTAAACGAGGTTTTAGAAAGTGAGAATTAAGAATTTGCCATCAATTTTATTGTTAACTTTAAAGGGCACCACCTACGGTGTTTTCACAAATTTAAAACGTATTATTTTTTAAGCCACTTTGTATGTAACTTTTTATAAAAAAATATATTTTTCTTCACCATATTTTATTAAAAAAAGGTAAACCTGGTAAATGTTGATTTAGGCAACCGTTTCTGAGACCTGGATTTTAAACAATCACTTTCTCTATGGCGAGGTCTTAGCTATAAAGGGTTTTTCGGAGTTGGATGCTAATTTTATAGAGTATGATTTATTACGTGATTTTAACACTCCTAAACTAACTAACCTAAACACTCTGTATAGATTAGACCTGGCCGTATAGGAAATTATTTTTAAACCCAGATATCTCAAAAACTTTTACTTAAATCAACTTTAATCAAGTATACCTTTATTAGGCAAATTATGTTGAATAATTAATGATCATGATAATAGGATTTTTTCTTTAAAAGTTAAATACCTACACAGTGTTTCAAAAAGGTCATTTCATTTTTGATTTGTTCAAGATACCCCAAGTTAATAATGAAATAATAAAAAATAGCAGATTCTTATTTCACACCTTCCAAAACACATTCTAACCAAAATTCTGACAATACACCTATTATTACCAAAATTATTTATAAAAAACTAAAACCAGAATAAATTTTTAGCACCCTGTATCTCCGAATTCATCCACTTTTGGACTGAGGTAAGTTGGGTTAGATCGTCATATTTTAGCCTCAGGAATCTGTGATACCTTTTTTGCTGCACCTTTTTTTTAATTTACCATCAAAACAGCACGTCACTAAAAATTATATTATTATTAGTGCTAAAACTGGATAAAAAATCCCCATTAATTAAATATTTTTCGGCCACCTCGTATACATTTAATATATAATGTGTATTAGTTTAACATGTAAATAGTTTTTCGCTTCCCAGAGATTAAACATAAAACATTTTAATAAATAAATAGCTGCAAGGTGTTCAGTAACTCTACCGGCAAACTTTAGGGGTGATTCTACAATGGAAAATTGAAGCAAAATTTATATGAGCAAATGCTCTAAACGTCAGTTCTTGAACTACCGGGTATTAATCATTTTAAAAATTGTCGTTTTTTATAATACCTTCTCCTATACCAATCAAGATATTAATAAAAATGTGACTTTTTTTTCATTAGAAGACAATAAATTTTGTCGTCCATGACAGTACACAAAAATATTTCAAAAAATTATTTGCCACTAGATTTGCTTAAAATTAAAACATTTGTTAAAATGTTCTTTAGATTTTAAACAAATTTAAAGTCCTAACATTTTTTTATTAAATGTACGGTTCTCGCAAAAATAAATACAATAAGATATTTGGTATCGTCATTAAGGTGGGTCAAAAAATCGACTATTTTAGTTTTAACTTTGACAGTGAAAAAATTGGTTACTAGGCTGCTCTAGAGACTACGCGGCAACGATAAGTTTTTAGTTTTAATGGAAAGATCCGCCACAGTACAGTTTTGCATATTTTTTTAGTTTCAAGAAATTTCTTAATTTATCATTTGGTAATTACAGGGCAAAACTTTAGACAAGTTTTTGGTAGAAAATTAAACGCTCTAGAAAAAAAGGTTTCTTAAACCTCGCCCACGATTAGAAAAGTAAGCTTCGAGCGAACAGTATCAACTCTCTGTACTGGTAGCCTGACTGGCTTAAATATTTTGTGGAAAACAGCGTCTTGAAATCAGTTTATATATGTCGCAAGCAAATGGCTATTTTAGGCAAATTGCTTCTGCCTAGGCAAATGCCTTCTGCCTGGGTAAACGGCATATTTTATTTTTAATGCTATCTGCCTAGTCAAATAGCATTTGATTCTATTTGTCTAAGCAATTTTTAGGCAAATGGAAATATAAATATTTTCATAACCAGACGATCATGCAAAACTGTCACATTGGGGGTCATGGTTGGTTCTGGTTATTTTTTTAATTTCTTAATAAAGCAAAGCAAAAAAATATCTAATAGGCCACGATTTCTATGGAAAACAAAAAAGGATTTAACCTAAGCTCTAACATATTTTTAAAACAAAAGCCGAAGATTTGAATATATTAAATGTACAGGGTGTCCCATTTTGGTTGTCCCTTATGGAAAACTTGGAAACCATAAGAGATATTAAAAATCTGATACCCCATCCTCGAGCTCTTTTTGGAGAAAACATTTATGGTAGGGTGATTCTCGATTTTTTCACTTTTTGAAAAGGCCCTGTAGCTTTGTTGTTATTACAGATACGAGAAAACTAATTGCACATTATAAAGACACTTTTTTCCGTAGAATCCAGTGGCGTAGCCAAAAAATTTTTTGAGCTGTCATTTTTGACATATGACCCAAACATGTTTTTTTTTATTAGGGACACCCTATAAATGATTAGGTAATTAAATTTCTTTGTTTTTTTTACCTTTTAATAATTTTTTTACGTCAAATATTGGAAAAATTATAATTTTAAAGACGCATTTTTTTATTTTAAAATTTAAAAATTTCCTACCACTTTATTTATAAATATTATAAGTATGAAATTTTGGTAAATAATATATATGATGTAGAAGATTATTAATACGCATAATAAAGTGATACACGGTGTCTCAAAAAATTAAAATAATTTTTTTATTTTAAAATTTAAAAATTTCCTACAATTTTATTTATGAAAATAAAGGGATGAAATTGTGGTATTTGATAATTGTAATGGTGAAAAATATTACTATACATAAAAAAATGATACAGGGTGTCTCAAAAAATTAAAATGATTTGTTTTTATTTTTAACTTTAAAAATTTCCTACAATTTTATTTATGAATATATAAGGATGAAATTATGGTGGATAATGTATATGATAAGGAAGAATATTATTATATATATATATATATATATATAAATGATACAGTGTATCCCAAAAAATTTAAAATAATTATTTTTATGTTTAAATTTAAAAATTCATAGCGTCATTACTTATGAATTTAAAGCAAAAAATTTTGGTTCTGTATAAATATGATAATGTTGTATAAAAAAATAAAAATCAAAGTTATACAGGGTGTGTCAAAATTTTTCGATTTTTTTTGGACTTTAATTTTTTTTTGTTTTTTTTTGCTCTATTGGTAAAGTGTTGACATAAAAATTCATAAAAAATAAAAAAATAAAAAAATCAAAAATTAAAAAATAACTTGATAAATTTTTAAGTTTAATTAATATAACTTGTTTATTATTGTTGTTGTAAACTAATTTTTTGTTTTTTTTTCTACGGAAATGTCTCCTGAGCAAAGGGATGACAGATTCCTTTTAAAACAAAAATATAAAACAATTTAAAAACAGATAGAAGCCGCAATGCGTCTTTAAAATCATAATTTTTCCAATATTTGACGTAAAAAATTTATTAAACCACCTACTATGATATATTATTTTAATCAGAAAAAACAAGCAATTTAATTACCTAATCATTTAAAGGGTGTCCCTAATAAAAAAAACATGTTTGGGTCATATGTCAAAAATGACAGCTCAAAAATTTTTGGCTACGCCACTGGATTCTACGGATAAAAGTGTCTTTATAATGTGCAATTAGTTTTATCGTATCTGTAATAACAACAAAGCTACAGGACCTTTTCAAAAAGTGAAAAAATCGAGAATCACCCTGTATCTCTGAAACGCTTCGCGATAGCGATGATCTGTATTTACCATAAATGTTTTCTTCAAAAAGAGCTTGAGGATGGGGTATCGGATTTTTAATATCTCTTATGGTTTCCAAGTTTCCCATAAGGGACAACCAAAATGGGACACCCTGTACAAAGGTATTTTCTTACAGTTCTTAAAAATATCAAGTTAATGATAATGCCATTTATTTAAAAGATGCCAGTTTACTATCAAATTCCTGAGGATGGCAAAACTATTTTTGGATATATAGCATGTAAACTTTTTAACGCACTTACGCCTGATGTCTTTCAGGCGGCCATATAATATACAAGCTGTTTCATTTATAAAATTAAATTTTTGGCAACAAATCGAAAACCCAATGTTTAATTGTTTTTCTGTTGACAGCACGTTAATTAGCGTAAAAAGGACCACTACATCCTTAATTAAAACAAATAAGTTTGAAATAGTTATAATATTATGTAGAATCGTAACAACAATTTATTACAAAACTTTTTGACAGATAAGTATCACCGAACTAAAATATATAAAACTTTAGCAAGGGAGAAAATAGATCCTATTAATTATTCATGTAAACTATAGTAATTTCGTTGATTTATCCTGAAAACGTTAAAAATTTATAAATGTTAAATAAGAATTACTTTAATACTTTTCCTAGAGTAATTGGTCCCTATACCTTATTTACAAAAAATAAAAAGATTTTATTATGTTTCCGGAATTTATTTTAATAAAGTGGTAGGGAAGATAAAATTTGCATCTGATCTTTATGTTTAACAAGGTTTATAATTTTTTTTATTTGTTTACGAATTTAACATATTTTTTCTTATAATTAAAACTTTTCTAATCATTGTTATATTACCGTGACCTAAAATAAAAGTATAATGTGTTTAAATTTGTTTAAAATACAATTTATGCACAATTGTTTGTACATGTATTTATATTTTATTTAAGAAAATTATGGTTTTTAGTATAGGCGTACATAATTTTTTTTTGCTTCTTTTGTCCATCAATAGTGGATGACATAGAATATCTGTATACATACATATTAACTAGCGTGGGTCAAAAAATTGACTTTTTATTTTTACTTCTTACATTGAGAAATCGGTTTCTATGCACCTCCAGAGAATGCTCGACAAAGATGAGCTGTTATTAAATTTACAATATAAAAATCTGCCTTATTACAGTTTTACATTTTTTTAGTCCCATACGAAAAATGTATATCTTACCATTCGTTATTCATACAGCAAAACTTTTAAGGAGTTTATTGTAGAAACTTGAACGCTCTACAAAAAAAAGTTCTTTTATACTTTGAAATAAAACTAAATGAAAAAAGTCGTCCATTTTTCTAATAGGGACCTCTTATGGAAAAAACACAAATACAAGCCAAACTCAAAGTCGTGGTCATAGGCGCAATTAGGGAGAGATTTTTCAATGTTAGAAGTCAAAATACAAAACAAGTCAATTTTTGACCCACGCTAGTAAATATGTATGTATACGGATATTTTATGTCATCCACTATTAACGGACAAGAAGAAGCAAACAAAATAGCATTGTTATGTGCTGCTACACTAAAAACCATAATTTTCTTAAATAAACTACAAATTCAAAGTACAAACAATTGTGCATAAATTGTATTTTAAACACATTATACTTTTATTTTAGGTCACGGTAATATAACAATGATTAGAGAAATTTTAATAATGAGTTATAATATGTTAACTTCGTAAATAAATACAAAAAAAAAGTTAAACATAAGGATCAGACGTAAATTTTATCTTTATTAAAATAAATTCCGGAAAGATAATAAAATCTTTTTATTTTTTGTAAATAAGTTGTAGGTACCATTTACTCTAGGAAAAGTATTAAATAATTCTTATTTATCATTTATAAATTTTTAACGTTTTTCAGGATAAATTAACGAAATAACTATAGTTTACATGAATAATTAATAGGATTTATTTTCTCTCTTGCTAAAGTTTTATTTATTTTAGCTAGGTGATACTGTCAAAAAGTTTTGTAGTATATTGTTGTTAGGATTTTACATAATATTATAACTATTTCAAACTCATTTATTTTTGGAGATAAAAAGGTTGGTTAAATTGAGGATGTAGTGGCCCTTTTACGCTAATTAACGTGCTGTCAACAGAAATATTGAGTATTCGATTTATTACCAAAATTTATTTTTATAAATGAAACAGCCATTATATTATATGGCCGCCTGAAAGACCTATTCAAGTGTTTTAAAAAAGTTTACATGTGATATCCAAAAATAGTTTCGCCATCCTCAGAAAAATGATAGTAAACTGGCATTTTTAAAATAAAGCACCCTGTATGTGGCATTACCATTAACTTCATATTTTTAAGAACTTTAAGAAAATATCTTTGTTTACGTTTCGTTTACGCTTTTTAACCATGTATGACAAATATACCAATAATAAAAAATAACGTAGTTTTGGACATAATAATTTTTAAATTTCTGTATTTTTCTAGTTGGCCGCGAAACAAGTAAACTAGCATTGTTGAAAATTCCTTTCCATTATTAAGCCTTTTTAATAAATATGTTTACTCTTATATTATGCTTGTGAGACTCAGTTTACGTAACAATAATTATTTAAAATTAAAACGTATAGGCGTTGTGTTCGAAAAGCAACAAATTTGGTTTTAAAAAATATAGCATTGGTATAGTCAATAATAGTGGAATTTTCACTTGTAATACCACTAGTGCTAAATTTATTTCCGGAAATTTTTTCAAGGTCACGAAGAATTTTTTTAAATATTCATGGCCAAGAAAAAATTTCCCGGAATAATTTAGGCACGGTCAGTAAATTTCACACCAAGTTTGTGTTAAATAATATTCTTTCAAACTAATATTTGTAACTTTGACACCAGCTCTAAAATTTTACTATAAAATAAATATTTTCCATTTTGCCAATTGTAGATGCAAATATATGTAATTTTAGAACTTATCATTGTTAATTCTTTTATAATATAAATATCTTATATTACTACAGTTAGTAAAATGGTTTATTTTATTTTTTTTAGACCCATACCTTGCTTCCGTTTGCTCTTCACTTACGTCAGTACTTCAGTCTTATGATATTATTTTACTAACTGTAGTTGTATAAAATAGTCATTAAGGGTCTTGAAACCTTACATTATTTTATATTATGTTATGGCTGAAATATTACAACTGGTACAAAATACCATTTTCTTTAATTATTTATGTGAATGACAGACATGACGTTTTCTACCTAGAAGTTTTCTATTTACACTTTTTTTAAATCAATTATTAACAAGATAGATACAAAGAAAAAGATATTTGTGGGAAAAACGTTTTTTTTTTAATATTTAGTAAACCATGATTTTTTTTTAACGAGACAAAAAGTGATTAGGATTTAAAAACAATATTTATTTTCTCATTTAACCATCTCTGCTGTGGTTTCCGAGATCCCTATAGTAAACAACAAAAGAAATCACCCTGTAGATATTTTATTTTTATTAAAAATATCTAAAAAAGTACATCTTTTCAGGTTCTAAAGCCAGTCAAGCATAATGAAGCGTATTTAGCAGATCAGTTATATGAAGAATATAACTGTCCTGTATGCTTGGATTATGTTGCACCTCCAATACTTATGTGCATAAACAGTCATATAATTTGTTTTCAATGTTGGAACAAGTGTGAGACTTGTCCTACTTGCAGGTAAGCTGTTCTATTTATTATTTAAAATATATTTTTTGAATGTAAAAGAAAATGATTTTCTAGACAGTAAAGGAAACCAAAACATTTATTCTTTTCAGTACCCGACTAGGAAAATTGTGAAGTTTTTTAAATTAACAGAATCTAGTTTTTACTATTTAATAGCATTTTCAGTTCACTGCTCTCAGTTGATCTAAGATCGCTCTCGATAAGATTTTGTTCGGTTAACAATCTGACTCGATCCCGCTCGGAGGTTCGTTTTCGGTTTAAAAATTTTGTTGCTTCGAAATCTCAAAGAGATGGCTCTTAGTTGATTTCGTGGAGGAGAGAAATTATAACCTTAAATGTTTATTAGAAGACGAAATCGTTTTGTGAATCTGGAATCCGTCGCTGCCTTTATATATTTAAACGCATTAAGCAAGATTGGAGTAAAAGCGATCTTAATTATAGTAAATATAGCATTTTCGGTTTACGTGCTCTCAGATGGCTCGAAAAAGGATGACATCACAAATCTCATTAAAATCGCTGTTTCTCCGATCTTGCTTCATGCTTTTAAATATTTCAAAGGCAACGACTGATTCCAGATATACAAAACGCTTTCCTTTTCAAAAAAAAATAGGGGTATAATTTCTCTTCTCCCCGAAATTTTTCGAATCAACTAAGAGCGATCTCTTGAGATATCGAAGCAACAAAATTTTTAAACCTTAAATAAACCTCCGAGCGGAAGCGAGTGGCCTGAACACTGGGTAGGCAATTTCCTAATAAATCATATTTGTTTATTTTATTAATAAAATGTATTTTGATTATACAGGGTGTCAAGGAAACAGTAGTTAACTAGTAAACCTCTAAAATTTTCTTATTTTAAAAAGAACACCTTGTATTTTTTATTATTGGTTTAAGCCTTTTAATACCTATACATTTCCTAAGGTTGCCCTTTACCTAAGGTAAGTACTTTTTGCAATGTTTTAAATTTTCTGTATTTTTTTCAAGAAAATATTAGTTTTAAATGGGACACTGTATTTTATTAATCATTATTTTTTTAAAATCATTTTTGCGGGCCTTTATACAATTTTTTAGGGTTGCCCCATAACGAAGGCAAGCAATTTCTGCAATATTTAATTTTTATTTTTTTATTTTAGTTTTATGGTTTCTATAAAAATCATCCTATGATTTATATTATCGATGAAGCACAAAAGGCCGTTTAGCCCATGTTACCATTAAAAATGTGATTACTCAATTAAAGACAACCCAGCAAAAATGCTTTAGATAAATTATAACTTTTGTTAAAAAAAAAAAAAATATTTTTTAAAACTTTACAGAAATTGTGACAACAATAACTATTTTGTTTTGGATGATTTCCACCAGCTACCATAGTTTATGTTAAAAGTAATATTTTGAAAAAAAATATATATATTTTAAAAAACTGCTTAACTTAGGTAAAGGTTAAACTAACTAGGTATTAGAAGGCCCGAAGTAATGATTAAATTAAATTCAGGGTGTCCCATTTAACACTAATATTTTCATATAAAAAAAGAAAATTCAAAATATTGCAAAAAGTACTTGACTTTGGTAAGGGCAACCTTAGGGAAATTTATAGGTTTAATAAGGTCTTAATCAAAGTTAAAAAAATACAGGGTGTTCCATTTAAAATAGAGTATTAAGGGTTTTAATTTTTCCAACTTTACCACTGTTTCCTCGACACCCTGTATAATTTAAATACATTTTATAATTAAAATATACAAATATGATTTATAAGGTATAAATGCCTTCCCAGCCAACTTAAAAAAAATCAAAATTGGGATAATGTAAGCGTTATGAAAAATGCTCTGAATAATCAATTTTTTGAAGAGAAATTACAATATTTTCTAAATTTAAAGATATAACCATACAAAACCAAAAGACAAAAGAGGAATTAAACAAAAGTATAAATTAATGTGTTAGTGTGATCCATTTAAAAAAACAAACTTTATACTGTCACGCTTTTGTGAGCAACCCTGTATACGTCAAAATATTTTTAAAATGTAAAGTTTATTTTTATACCTATACGAAAAATAAATTTAAAAACTTTTATAGATAACGAGTAAATGAGCTTTGTCAGACTTCTGACTCACCCTGTACATTACTTTAGTACTTTGTTCAAATGATAAAATGAGTAATAATACATTTTTAAAAATAAAAATTGTAAATATTCTTTAAACAAAAACATGATTTTTTTTTGTAATTAAAATAAAACAAAAACAATCGAGTACTACGGGAAAATATGTATCTTCTATATCTGTATCTTTGACTTAAAAATCCTTTGCTTTTCTAGGGAAACCAGATGCACTAGGGCAACAATGCTAGAAAGACTTCATTCAGTGGTAATATTTCCTTGCAAGTACGATAAATGCCCGCTAAAACTTGGATGGGGATCACTTAAAGAGCATGAAACTCATTGTAAATTTTTTCCCATCGATTGCCCTTTAAGAAAATCGGAAAGCTGTACCTGGATTGGACCGATTGGGCATGCAAGGACTCATCTAATTGAAAACCACAAACCATATGTGCATTTTAATCCTGGAGCTAGATTACTATCAAAAGAATTTATAATTGGCAACGATAGTTCGGCGCTGATTTTTTATTGTTACGGTACAGTAAATTTAAATGCAAATAATAATGCCTGGGCGAGCAATGAATTGAACTTAACGATAATAACCCCTTTAAAACCTAATTAAGGCGGATTCTTTGATTAGTCTTCCACGAATATTCATGCAGCCAAATATGGAAGCGGCGCTTTAACCAACCTTGTCAATTTTGACATGTTTTGGGTGTTGAACTGGGCTAACACGTCTCTTTTTTGTCGGACAACTTTATCATAATGTTTTAGATGCAAGTTTTAATCATTGTAACAAAAATAGTAAGAGTTACAGTTAGAAAACTCAATATTGGCATCTTTCGGGTATCAGACGGAGCGGGTTTTAATAATCCTTATCATTTTTGGCACAATGTTTAAAAATTGCTTGTAAACCATTTTGGCAAACTTGACCCACAAAAAAGTAACGCGTTCGCCCAATCGTCCCGAAACATGTCAAAACTAACAGCCTTGGTTAAAGAGCCACTTCCATATATGGCGGTAAAAATATTTGTGTTGGATTCGTCAAAAGGAATCCCCTTGAATAGGTTTTAAAAGGGTTATTAGCATAAAGCCCATTTCATTGCTGGTCCAGGCACTATAAACAAGACCTAAGTATGTAAAAAGTAGTTATTTTTATTTATGTTTTAATTATGGGGATTCGTTTTTAATAAAAATTAACAAAAGCAACTGCAATTCTTAAAAAAGGACATTATAAAACAGACTTAATATCTAGGACGATGAATTGCCTAAAAAGATTTAATGCATTTAATTTTTGCCCCTTGTACATGATATTATCACAATAATTAATAAATAATAAAAATAAAATTACTAATATACAAAAACAACAAAAAATAAAATATTAAAATTGTTTGACATTTACATTGACTTTGTTAAGAACTGTTGTGATGATACAATGTACAAAACGCAAAAATAAAATGCATTTAATCCTATTTAAGCAATTTATCATCTTTCTAAATTTTAACGCATCTTAGGGCTGTGGTGCCGATTTCAGTAGTGACACTCAGGGTTAGTTTATATTTATACTGGAAATAAGTTGCGACACATCCTCAACTTTTAGGCGGTTTGAGGTCGGGGACGCAAGGGACGGCACCCCACGGAGAAAAGTTGGTAAGACTGGGTAAAATCAAAGCTGATGATCAATCCAGTGACGCATTTCATTTTGCATTGTTTCGAAAGTGATATTTGTTTAAAAATGTAATGCAGTTTAGAGAAGAAAAATGTTTACTGCAATAGTTTAAATGTCACATAGTGCTGATTAATTGCTAGAATTATTCTTCAGAAAGCATAGTAATGGATGACAAGGATCATTAAAAGTGCATAATAAATATTTAGATAAGTTATGTCAAAAAATAAAAAGCACTTTTTAAATAGTTCCAGAGTTCTTTTAAATTTTAAAGAAAATTAATTATTTGTAACGATATTGTATAATATAAACAACACAAATAGATTAAAATTATTACATTTTACAATTATTGCACTCTTCTTTAAAAAATTCTTTATATATTTTGTTTTTCAGATCGCATTTTTCGATTCACAGTAGATTTGCACTTTCAACATTCAGACGGATTTCCGTTCAGAATGACGCAAATAGGAAGTCAAGACCCAAGTGAAACATTCAAGTTTACAGTCGCTTTTTCCAGACCAGACACAGATATACCTGTGACGCCTAATAAAATCTACCTAATAATGCAGTGCAGTGTAGACAAAGAGATAAATGAAGCAGATGGACGTACAGAAACTCAAAATATTAATTTGTCAAAAGCATGGTTTAATAATCTCAAATTATTTTGTTCAAAACCATTTGGCGACTTACACTACGAAGTCATAATACGCCGCCACTATGGTCTTGCTGTGAAAAATCGGATTTTAAGTCTGGAAGAATATGAAGAACTGGAGGATTAAGACTCATGTAAGGAATCAGTACCTACTTAAGTATGCAAAATATAAAAAACTTTTTTATTATGAATTTTAAAATAAATTATTCTCTATGAAAAGTTCTGCATGGTCTAAAACCTAAAATGAAATCATCAAATATTAGATTTTTGCTGTTGTATAGGAGGTACGTTAAAAATATGTATTTTGCTTAAGAAAAAAGTATTTTTATTTTTCATCATTTAATTTTTATTTAAATAAAAAAACAGATGTTAAGCAAAAAAAATTTTAATTGCAAACTGGTAAAAAAACTCTTTTTCTGCGATAACGAGCGTTTTTGTGACTTTTCGCTGTTTAGACAGTTGCGAACATCTCTTCTTTATAAAAATGCTTGATATTATGAAAAATTTCTTTTATACCACTGCAAAAATAAACATCTGATAATTTTATTTTTGTTTTTAGACTATGTACAATTTGATAAACAACAATTTTTTGTAAAATAAATAATAAAAAAGTTTTTCATATGGTCAGAAATTAAGTAGACACGTTGTGTTTTAATTTTATTTTACATGGTAATAATATATTTTTATATAAAGGACACTAAGTTAATTTTAAGTAAAATTTACAAACGCGACTGCAGTTTAAATTAAAATGAATTTTTAAACAGACATAATATTTAATAAAAGTTTATATCTAGCAATGTTTACTGTCTGCCTTGCTTAGTAATTTGAACCTACATATTGTAGAAACTAATTTTTCTCGTTACAAACCATAATATTTAAACTAATTTAGGTGTAATCTAATAAAGTAATAATTCACTGATCTGCATATTGTCTACTAATTTATTGGCTTCGTGCTTCCTTGTTAAATGTTTTGAGGTGCCATAAGGATCGCATTTAGCAAGGTCATCTAAGAAATATTTCCATTGTTTGGCTCAACATCATAGAAAATATTCTAAAAATTATCAAAAAGTTCAAATTTTTGTTTAAAAAATAAAATAAACATTACACATTTTTTTGACCTATATTTTTTATAGTTCGGATACAAAAAATTGCTTTGCTAAAATTATTCTTTAGAATAACAAGAATCGTTGAAAGTAGTTTTTAACGTTATTTTTTTAGAAATTTAAAAAATTATTGTTAAGTATTTAGACAGGATCTAAAAATGTAAAGCAGTATTTAAACAACAAAAAGATTGTTAAACTATAATATTTAAAAATTGAAATGTTCTTACAAAAGATTTTAAAATATTTTGTTTTTTTAGATTGAATTTCTTGATAAACTGCAGATTTGGAGTTTCAAACATTACATGGACTACCGTTGAGAATGAAGCCAATAGGAATCAAGACCGAATTAACTTATTTAAGTTTTCATTCGCTTTTTCCAAACATTTCGTTAATATCTTTTAAGAGGGGCCCTAATATTGCAATTAGGTGTAGACCAAGAGCCTAACGACGAAGATGAAGGTAGAGAAATTTAAAGCACTTACCTATGCAAGTCATACCCTCAAATTATTTTGTTTGAAACCATTTGGCGACTGAAAGTCTGGCCACACACCGCACCATCGCCACACCGAGCCCGGATTCACAATGATTGAAGAAAGTGGGCAGAATAGTTCAAAAAATTCAAAAGCACTTATCATGCTCTCAAAAATATAAAAACTATTTTTGTCAAGCTAAGTCTATTTTTTATATATGTATATCTCCTTGTTTAAATAAATTATATTTTATCAACTTATCTCTGTTTTTTTCATACAAACTTTAAGTGTAGTATAAGGAAAACTGTGTTTCCTTATTTGTGAAGGTTTATTTTACGATCAGGTGTAATTTAAAGCCTCTTATAACAGACTTATATTACTGCAATTTTATTAAACACAAAACATTTTGCACCGCATCCCCACATTTCACCATAGAGACGCACGGGTGCGGACACGTTGCGGTTATGTGTGGCCAGATGTTTACATATCGAAATAATACTATACACAGCAAATACAGCACACTATAAATCCGCTAAGATAAACCAGCTTCTGGGCGTCTAAAAACATGAATATCTCGTAGATTCACTTAGATTTTTGCAGTAAAGGCAATGTTTGTATACTTTAGGAGGCCAGTAAAAAAGTGGTATAGAGTAACATTGCTTTTAAATAGGAGATAAGTGATTTTTAAACAATCATCTTTTTTTACATCAGAAAGAATGGACTAAGAGAACTTTTTTCTTAGTAGGCCACGTTTCTTTGTAGTTTTTAAATAAATATATATATATATATATATATATATATATATATATATATATATATATATATATATATATATATATATATATATATATATATATATATATATATATATATATATATATATTGTTCCAAATCACCTCGTATAAAAACACGTGTCTTCGTTTTTATACCTTTATTAACAATGGAACGTAACTATGGTTACAACAACGACAAAATCTACTCTTGTCAATGTCTCGAAGTTTACAACACAAAAGTCGAATTTATACTGACTAATCCGAGGTTTCCCGTCGCCCTTTTATAGTATGGTGGAAGAGTAAAGAATGATCTAGAATATTCGAGAAATATCGTGAAAATTCCATAGTACATGATGGCATAAAAGTGATTAATGGATAATTCGGGCGTTTTCGGAAACCTTCGAAAGTGATGAAAGAACTTGGAAAAATTAAGGTAAATTATTTAAATAAATTAACAAACTAAATTAAAAGGTCCTAACTTTATACAATCCTATAAACTAACACTTATTTTTAATGTCCGTAACATTGCCCCCTCCCAAGTTTTGATCGTCTCGATCAAGTATCTTCATGCTGTGTCAGCACTTTACATGACTTCTGTAGTTTCGGTGAACCCCCTTGATTCTTCTCGTATTGTATAACGAAACGTCTTCACCTTCTTCTGAGTCTTTAAAGCTTGCTTGAATAATGCTCTCTGAACTTGGCGGTAATGTGACATCTTCTGCAAGTACCACTTCTCGAATTGTTGTTTCATTACTTTTTGGAAATTTCATCACAATTTTCTCATTGTTAGTTCTCAGTACCCGTTGTGGAAGGTCTAGTACAAACTTCTGATTTTTCATAATGTCAAGGCCGAGAATAACTTCGTCCATTATATCGGCTACAAACACAACGTGTGTAAATGTTGTTGTTCCTAGAGTAATTCTAGCTTCGTGTATGCCTTGAACTGGTATGACTTCACCATTGGCAGTTTCCAAAATATAATTCTTCTCAGGTCGGAATATTTTGCAGTGGGATATGATGTTTGGTCTCACGATGGTATGTGTAGATCCAGTATCTAGTACCATCTCACATTCTCGACCGCATACATTTCCAGATACTACCAAGCTGAAGCCATTGTTCTGTAACCGGGATACCCTAATTGTTGTTGTTGATGGTTCTTGGTAACACTTAGCCAGGTCTCGCCCCTTGAACTGGGAGTCTTCTGCACTACTGGAAGAGGCCTAAAAACTGGAGCAATTTCTTCTCTGTATATGCCCCTCTTGACCACACTTCCAACAACGAATGATATTTCTTCTTCTAAATGTAATTCTGTTGTCTTTTTCAGTTTGTTGATTACGTATGATTTCTTGCAACTCCTGTATCACTCTGGTCAAATTATTATTTAGATTGCCATCTTTTGGTGGATCATTTGTTCTTCCAAGTCTTGCCTGAGTTCTGGATGTCCGCTTTGCTGTTTCAAACATAAGTGCGTAAGCAAGAGCTTCAGAAATTTTCTTAAGGTTGGCCATTCTTAATGCTTGACTCATATCTGGATCACGTAGACCTTCAATAAAACTGCCAACAGCTAGTTCTTGTTTTATTTTTTCCGGGTAGGCTGGATATGACAGGTTAATTAGATGTACAATATCTGCTTCATACTCCTGGAGACTTTCGTTGTATTTCTGTCTTCGTCCATGGAGCTGCGCCTTATAGACTTCTTGTAGATGGGTTTCGCCGTACCTCATCTCCAGAAACATGATAATCGATTCATAATCGGATAACTTTTCTTCGGGAATGTTTCTTAACACCTCCATGGCTTTTCCTCGAAGAGCAAGTACAAGAGCTCGTGCTCTTTCTGTTGGGCTCCAGTTGTTGCCGTTTGCAGCTGCTTCAAATTGTCTAAGGTACGTAACCCACGGTACCTTTCCGTCAAAAGTTGGTGGTTTCATATAAGTTGCTGGAGTACCACATCCTGAGACTACACCTGTACTGGCAATATTTTTAATTTGCTGCTGTAATTGTTGAACTTCCTGTTGCATTTGCTCTTTGACTTGTTGAACTTGATCTTGGACTAGTTGCACTTGACTATGAACCAATTGTACAGTCTGCTGCATTTGTTCTTCCACTTCTTTAACATCCTCTTTGGTAAGTTTTAACTCAAGCAACATCATTTCATCTTGACCGTTATAAAATTCCCCGTTTAGATTTTCTCTGATCTTCACCATCATCTGTTTTAATTCTTGCTTCATTTCTTCTTGACTGGTTCGAATTTCAAGCTTTATTTCTTCTAAACTGGACTTCATTTCGTTTTTAAAGTCTTCTTGTTTTTCTATCATTAGTTTCATAAGTGCACGTATTTCCTCCATAGCTTCAGTCCGCTTTCTTGCTCCTACTGGCATCCAATCTTCGTAACCACTTCGGCTTCCTCGGGTAATCTCGTTCCGCTTCACTTCCTTTGGGTGACTTCGTTCCGCTTCTGACACCAAATGTTCCAAATCACCTCGTATAAAAACACGTGTCTTCGTTTTTATACCTTTATTAACAATGGAACGTAACTATGGTTACAACAACGACAAAATCTACTCTTGTCAATGTCTCGAAGTTTACAACACAAAAGTCGAATTTATACTGACTAATCCGAGGTTTCCCGTCGCCCTTTTATAGTATGGTGGAAGAGTAAAGAATGATCTAGAATATTCGAGAAATATCGTAAAAATTCCATAGAACATGATGGCATAAAAGTAATTAATGGATAATTCGGGCGTTTTCGGAAACCTTCGAAAGTGATGAAAGAACTTGGAAAAATTAAGAGTAAATTATTTAAATAAATTCAAATTAAAAGGTCCTAACTTTATACAATTCTATAAACTAACACTTATTTTTAATGTCCGTAACAATATATATATATATATATATATATATATATATATATATATATATATATATATATATATATATATATATATATATATATATATATATATATATATATATATATATATATATATATATATATTTAATTTTGTTAATTTGCAAGTAACCGATTTTTCATATTCCATAACACAACGGGTTTATTAAACTTCTAAAATCGCTAGATTGCAAGTGTGGTATATGTGTTGTTTAATTTTAAAATATTTAACTACATATGAACAATGGGTTTACTAATTCTCAAAAAAACTGCTATTTTATCATCAGCAGCTGGACTTTTTGGTAAATTTTAAATCAATTTTACGATTAAAAAAAACAAAATGGTAAATAAAATTTTTAAATTGCTAAACTGCGGAAATACAAATATGGTTTAATAATATTATAGTCAAAGTCAACCTAAACAGAACGATGATTAGTTCTAAAGTAAACTGCTCCTAATTTAACTGCAGTCGGAC
Organism: Listronotus bonariensis; assembly: GCA_014170235.1. Classification (NCBI taxonomy): domain Eukaryota; kingdom Metazoa; phylum Arthropoda; class Insecta; order Coleoptera; family Curculionidae; genus Listronotus; species Listronotus bonariensis. The sequence continues at coordinate 244,122 of JACEGR010000409.1, forward strand.
ATTTTTGGTAAATTTAAAATTGTTTTTGCTTTTCAAAAAAAAAAAAAAAAAAAATGCCTATTACATACAAAGATCTCGGAAACCGCTGCAGCTACAGAGTTGTTTAAATAGGGTTAGCATTGTAGTTTTTAAAGCTATGTTTAAATTAATTTCTGTTTCTATAATTAAAATTTTGGTTTATAAGATATCTTGAATTTTTTTAAAATTTACTATTTTCCTATAAATGGGGTATTATTTGTAATAAAAAAAACTAAATAGGAAACTCTATATGTCAGTTCAATTTACTGTGAGGTCGCGTAGGTAAGAACATTCTTTTTATTTATTTAATTTAGTAGATTATCCAGTTTTTTTAATCTTACAAGAGATATGTTAAAAAATATGTTTTTTTCATGAGTAAAATATTAGAAAAAAACATGTTTAATTATGCAATTTAAGCAATTTAGCATGAAAATTTAGATTTAGTGATTATTTAGTTTTATCTATTTATTCCTCTTCAATACTTGGCAAATTTTGCATTTTTATTGCAATTTTACAAATACTAACATACTCTGGTATTTTTTGCTAAATAATCTTTTACGCCAGTGCCTCCTAAACTACGTAAAATTATTTCCAGCCAAAAATTAATATTAATTTATGCGGATTAAATTTCATGCCAAACTGCTGTAATTGCATATTTATTTGTTCATGTTTTTAATTGTGAACAACTTTTTTCCTATTGAAATTTTTGTTATTATCAAAAATAAAAAACTTTACTCTTAAGCAATATTGTATACTGCTTAAGTAAGCAGTTTTGGTACATCGGCGAGTAATAGAATAACAAAACAAGCAGTATTAGTCACGCATGTTTCCATGCCGGGATTTAGTTAGATTGTCTGTTTTCCTCATATTGCTTATGTGTTATCTTATGTAGCTCAACCTGTATATGTAAACCTATATCTCGTATAAGATTCAAAAAAATTAAACGTTGATTATTGTATGTTGAGTTTTAGACCACGTAAAACTTTTTATATATATTTTTTAATGGATAATAAAAACAAATCCATATGGTTTCAACATTATTAGACACACTGTATAATGGCCAAAAGAAATCCATCATTACCAACTTCATATCGTAATCCAAAACTATGTTTTATACCTAAAGTTAACTGTTATTGCTAAATTAAGTAATAAATATTAATAAAAAGGCCAAATGGGCAAAAATAAAGTTCGAATTGTTTGAGCGCTTTTACAAAGAACAAACTACTGAATTTTAAATACATTTGTTCCAACCAACCCACGCAAGCTTCCTATACACAGTGTATTTCTCTTATTTTATTTTTGAATGAAAACATTTAGGAAATTTAAGCTTATTTAATCAAAAAACTCTAGATTTAACCAAAAGTTTTTGTTTAATTTAAATCCTATATGGTATTTCCTAAAACTATGTAATATAATATTATTACTTGTAAAGGGTATAAAGGCTTAATCCCTACCTAATGATATTCAACACGCGTTTAACTGTCTCTTTTTCACTAATTGCTAGTGAATCTTTTTACTTAGCTGATGCTGTATATTTATTTAAAGCTTAGTAATTGTTTTTTAGCTAATATTTTTGGATATATCAGGTACCCCTTGCATCTGGCCCTACTTTTTATTTTTAAGATGTCAAAATTAAGATCAAGTACTTAAATCATTTTATTACATAAATGTGCACTTTTTTACGTTTTCAGGTATTTTCTATAACTTCCGGTATCACCCAAATCTACACGAACTTTCTTTATTTAAATGGAACAATTTCTAATAGACACTTTATTACAAACTGTAAAACCAGCAAATTATCAGGCATATGTTTATTTCCTAAAAAAAAAAACGTACAAAGAATAAGCAATTAATGATTTTATATCTCTTTGACGTACACAAATTTATAGAAACAAATAATGTATATACACATCCCATATTTTAACGGTAATAAAATCTTAACGATTCTTTAGTTTTTCTTAGCTAAAATCACAGTGGAAAGTACAGGGTGGCGCCTTTTTGTTGACCTTGCAGGATATATCAAAACCTAAAAAAGATAGAAGAAATCTGATTGCGCAATCTCGATTTTAATTTTGAAACAAATTCAATGGTAAATGCAAACCATGGCTAACTTGATTCGTTTTGAAGATACAGAGTGTTTTCCAAATTTTGTCAATTTGGCTAGGCACTTGTAACTCGCTTGATATTAAAAATAGAAGAAAAATATAAATAAAAAAGTTTTAGAGATTTTTACGTTAAATTCAGTGGCTTATCTACATTTTTTCCATTAACTTTTATTTTAAAGTTATAACACAAGGTTGGGTTATTTTAAATGGACCACCCTGTATATTTTTATTAACAATAGAAAAGTCTCCTTAAAAGATATAAGAAATACTATATTTAATTTATTCATTCTTACTATTTGCGAAAATATGGTCATCTATCATCAGGATTTTTTAACAAAATACCCTGTATATTATATTACCGCTGCAAAGATATTTTAAAAGAGGTTGAAAAAATACTACATTTGATATATCTATCTTTTATAGTTTTGGAAATATGACCATATAAACCCAAAAATAGTGGAGATACGCATTAGGATTTGGACGCTCATATTTCCGAAACTGTTGGAAAAAATAATTTTAAATGTTGTACTATTTTAAAGGTCTTTGAAATGTCTTTTTAATGGTGATAAAATATACAGGATGTTTTGTTTTAAAAATGCAATTTTTTTATCGAATTCCGGACGATGACTATATTTCCAAAACTATTAAAAATTAAATATGTTAAGTGCGGTATTTTTGATAGCTTTTGAGGATACCTTACTATTGGTGACATAAACAGAGCGTTTCATTTAAAAAATCCAACTTTGTGCTGTAAATAGTAAATAGAAAAAATGTAGGTACGCCAATGAGTTCTACCCTAAAATATCTAACATTTTTCTTTTTACATTTTTCTCTATCTCTAATATCAAGAAAGTTACAAGTGCCTGTCATAATTGATAAAATTTGAAAAACACTCCGTATCTCCAAAACTAATCAAGTTGGCCATGATTTGCTTTTACCATTGAATTTGTTTCAAATTTAAAATCGAGATTGCCCAATCAGATTTGTTCGATTTCTTTTAGTTTTTGCTATACCCTGCAAGGTCAACGAAAAGGCACCATCGCCACCCTGTACATAACGTAATTCCAAAAATGGAAAATAATCACATTTCTCGTTATCCCGTGCACTTTTTAACACGCTTTTATTAACTTGGGTTGTAACTATCTATCTATCTATCTATGTAACGGAATCTTTGAGCCTAATTTTAACCAACTTCCAGCTATTCGATTTCTTTGAAACTTTGCACACGTGTCAAGGACCGATGAAGATGCAATAATTTAAAAACAGTATCCCGTTATCTTTTTTGAATCGCCAGGAAAAAAAATTCCATTATATTATAAAAACAACACCTAGGATGCCATCTGTTGGCAACATTTCAAACTTTGCTATTAAATGAAGAAGAAATTTTTTAGTTTTTACACAATTTGGTTAGTTGCACCATGGGTGTTCAATTTTTATGAACAATAAAAATATAGGGTTAGTTGCACCATTAGTTCAAGGATTCCATAATAAAAATTACATTATGTGTAATGTATACATAATACATAATGTGCAATTAATAAAAATTAACATTCTTTTTTGGATCGCCAGGAAAAAAAATTTTCCTTTATATTATAAAAATATAAAAACAACACCTAGGTTGCCACCTGTTGGCAACATTTCAAACTTGCTATTAAATGAAGAAGAAATTTTTAGTGGGTTGCAATATATTGGCAACGGTCAAACATTGCCTGGATTGCCATCTGTTGGCAAAATTTCAAACTTTGCTACTTAATGAAGAAGAAATTTTTAGTGAGTTGCAATCTGTTGGAAAAATTTTAAAATTTGCCACTCTTGTTCATTAAAAAATTTTTCGCCATTTTGTCAAGAGTAGCAGAAACTAAAAAATGAAAAATAATTAATAGTTTAAAAAAACTAAAAAAAACACGCTTTTATATGCAACCGAACTAAAAATTAGAAAATAATTTTTCATTAAAAAAAATATTGTCATTTCATAGTAAAAAGCGTGGGGTGATAAATATATTAAATGTTATAATTATTATATTTGCAAATATCTATGATGGAAAAGTTATGAAAAAAATAGTAAAATGCACCCCACGCTTTTTACTATGAAATGACAATATTTTTTTAATGAAAAATTATTTTCTAATTTTTAGTTCGGTTGCATATAAAAGCGTGTTTTTTAGTTTTTAAACTATTAATTATTAATTGTAAAAAGTGCAAACTATCCAGGCAGTCAGTTTGATAAAATATTTGTAACAAAAAAATAACAATATTTTTGGTATAGAATGTTATTAGAAAATGTAAAAACTGCAATTATTCAGTATAGGGACATTTTTTAAAGCAATGCTAAAAATTATAAAACATTTTAGAGTAATAATTGTAATAAAAAAAAAAAAAACAAAACTCTATCTCTATCACTTGGGTGGATATGCAGTATATTATACGTATATAATATCAACTTATGCAACAAACTTAAAAACTGTTCAACACAACATATCGCTTATTGGAGGCTTGGGCTACAACAAGCGGTAAGGGACAAGCGGCACATCCTGCAGCGGTGGCCGGTACTGGCGTTGTTTGAGAAAAGTTATACTATAATAAAAATTACCGAAACCGGTAATTTGATTGGTTTGAAGCGCCACAGACGGTTATACAAATCTGTCAGATTGGAAAGATTTTTTTTTTTTTGGACAAACCACGAAGACTAAAAGCCTAAATACTAACGTACCGTGGGTGTCATAAGCGAGGTAAGAGGGAGTTTGTTTTGTTGACACGGAACTTAAATAACTTGAAGATTTCGGAGGGAAGGAAAGAACCTCCGCGGGCAGCAGGTTCCACATTCTAGAAACTCTAGGGATAAAAGAACGAACAAAGTGGGAAGTTCGGGGCCTGTCCAGTTGGACCGTATAGGGATGCATACGCGCCGAACCACGAGTTTCTCTGTGGGAACCGTGAGTGGAGGAACTATGCTGGACAATTCTTCAGAGCAGAAGCCATGAAAGTATCTATAAAAAAGCAATAGATCTGTAAGTGAAGGATCATTAATGAGACGAATAGCTCTTCTTTAAATATATTCCAGAATGCTTAGGGTTGTGGGGGAAGCCATGCCCCAGATATAAGAACAATACTCCAAGGAAGGTCGGATTTGGGACACATACAAAGTGTACAAATTAGAAGGGGAAAAACACTTTTGGCTCGAAAGAGAAATTCAAGCTTTTTTGAAGCTGCCGTGGCTATAGAAACAATGTGTTTATGCCAAGTAAAGGATAAGTATTTGATGACTCGTTCGCGACAAGGAACATGTGTTTTGGATGCATTAAAGTAAACGAGATTTTTGTCGCCCCAATCCAATAATAAATTAAGATCCTGCGAAAGAGATATCTGCATCGCTCTGCGTTTGTTTTCCAAATCAGGTTTAGTGATGGGTTTAGGAACCTGAAAACTGGAGTGAAGGGTACTATCGTCGGCGAGACTATGAATGGAATTAGTTGTGGACGAGAGAAGGTCGGTGATGCGAAGAAGAAACAATGTTGGTGCCAGAACTGAGCCCTGAGGCACTCCAGCATTAACTTGGTGAAAGCTTGAAGAATGGCCGTCCACAATAACTGATATACGTCGATCAGATAGATAACTAGAGAGTCAAGTACAGAGTTTAGTTGAAAGACCATAAGAGGGTAGTTTATTAAAAGTGCGGCATGCCAGACCTGGTCAAAAGCTTTGGATATATCAAGAGCAACGATTTGGGACTCACCTAGAAACTCAAGAGACTTATTCCAGCAATGTGATACGAAGGAAAAAAGATCTGCTGTAGATCTTTTGTGGCGAAATCCATACTGCCTGTCGTGCAAAATTGTGTGTTTTTCTAAATACTTAAGAATTTGTGAGTTAATAATTTTTTCATTACTTTACAAAGAACTGAGAAAATTTAAATTGGTTTATAGTTAGATGGAAGAGATTTAGATCCTTTCTTGGGAATAGGTGGAACACGTGCAGCTTTCCAGCTCTCCGAAAAGATACCTGTGTCGTAAGAAATTCGAAAGAGCCGAGTTAAGATTGGTGCAAGTTCTGGAGCACATTTTTTAAAACGACTGCTGGTATGCCATCCAGCCCAGACGATTTCTTGGTGTTAAGGGAAGAAAGGATACGCTTTATGTGTTTTACCTTAAAAATAATATCGGGCATTTTATGAGGAACCGGGGTAACCGCTGGAATTAGATGATTTAGGGAAAGACAAGGGTTGAATTGGCAACAAATTGTTTAGCAAATAGTTCTGCCTTTCCTTTAGCGGAGAAATAATTTCATCTTCCAAAGTTAGTGGTGGGAAAGAACTGGTACAAAAAATCCTACTTATATTTTTTGCAAAGGACCAAAAAGATTTGCTGCCATTGGAGCAAGAAAGAACTTTGTTTTTAATACGATTGTCGAAGGAGTCTTTGCCTTCAGAAATTGTTTGATTGTAGGAGTTTCTTGCTTTAATGCTGGCCTGTCGGTTTCTGGACTAGGATCCTGTAGAAACTTCTTGTGAGCCTGAACTTTTAAAATTCAAGCTTTATCACAAGATTTGGAAAACCAGGGTTTGTTATTGGATTGTTTGTGGTTCTTGATGTTGTGTGGAATATAGGTTTCAATGCCTAATTGAATTGATTCGGTTAGTTGATTGCAAATTTTAGAAGGATCACGAGAAGAAAAGAAGATGGAGTCCCAGGGGTAGGTGGCAAAGAAGTCCGTTAGGCCATCCCAGTCGGCTGAGTTGTAGTGCCATACGGTGCGTGGTGGCATGCATTCATTTACCTCGGGATGTGCAGGGTAAGATATAGAAACTAAGCCATGATCTGAGCGACCTAGGGGAGCTGTGACAGATGTTTGATAGAGTTCGGGGTTGGTGGTAAGAAAGAGATCTAGGGGATTTGAACTATGATTTGGTACTCTAGGAAAGTAGGTGAGTTCCATAATAAGGTTGGTAAGAGTGTTACTGACTGGGAAAATTTCGGCTGCCCTGCCTTGGGGTCAGTTTTTGAAGAGCCCAGCCAATCCTTAATATGAACATTGAAGTCGCCAAGCATTATTACTTTAGCCGATGGAAACAGAAATTATGCTATCGATTTTTTTAAAAGAAAGTCAAAGAATTCGACATAGGAATTATTAGATGGGGATCGGTACAAAAAGCAGATAAATTTAGTTGAAGACCTAAAGGAAAGTTTGAGCCAAAGGATATCGGGCCTACCCGATTCAAGATTGAAAACTCGAGCACAAGCCAGATCGTTGCGGACGTAAGCACATACGCCACCATGTGGGCAAAAAGACGAAATAAGTTCATAGCCTGGGAAGAGAAGGTGGCTGGTTGAAGATTTTTAACCTATTTGAGTTTCCGTTAGAAACAGCCACAACAGCAAAAACTTTCCGATGAGCAATCTACCATATAAGTTTTGCACGGGTCTCGCGATGCTTTATGTCCACTCCACAGCTTAACCATTGTTTGGTAGTGTAGCCAAGCTCTGCAGTAAGGTCAAGAAATAGTGCGAACGCATATATATGAGTGGATTGCTCATCGGAAAGCTTTTGCTGTTTGGGAGTAAGTGGGGCTTAGATGACTGAAGGAGATGATGAACGGAATTTCTATTGGTGTTAAGCCCACATATATTTGCTAAAGAAATTAAACTCGATGATGGCCTACCGGATGCACCCCTCGCCCGGAGATCCGAATGGAGGGGTATTTTACCTCCGGAACATTTTACCTCCGGGTGTGCCGCCATCATTTGTACATAGTTTGGGGGTAAAAAGTAAAAAAAAGAAAAGAAGAAAGAGGGAAGAAGGAAAACTGACTCACACACCCAGAACCCGAAACGTCCGTTAAGACTTTACGGGTCCTTTAAAGGATAAATGCGGTGGTATCTCCTCAGGTGAGGAAAGCTCCTTCACCACCTAGTCATGGTTAGTTCTAGTTAGTTACATCTTTTTTGTTTTACTTCCTTAATAAAGCAAATTAAAAAAAATTACCCCACCAAAACTAACCATGACCCCTTGAATTTGACAGTTTTGCATGACTGTCTAAATCATTCAATACCTGTTTAGGTACTTTATATAGTCTGAGGTATCTGGGTACGATGGTTTGTGGTAACCAATAACGGAAGCGGCGTTTGGAATCGGTTTATATTAGGTCTACTCCATGGAATTTTGGAGTAGTGTAAAATACACTGCACCATTATCAGCTGATTTGTAGTGTAAAATTTGTGATGTCTTCCCTTTAGGTTTTTTATTTTTACATTACAAAAATATTGTCACTTCATTATTTAGAATATTTTAAAGATAAGGCTTGATATTATAATTACTATACTTTTCACAGTTCTGATGATTAAAAAATGTCAAAAATATGCGTATCAAGAAAAACTCCACTTTTCACACCTCCTAACGACGAGGCGTAAGGTAATTTACACCAGTGTAGTACCCTAATTTTACAACGGAACATAAAAGTGTAATGCATTTTGCACCGTATTGTCGAAGGAATGTAAATGTGTAAAAAGTGTACACTTTTATTAGCAAAAGATTAGACTTATTTATAAGAACTGCGCATCCTTAACGCTCACGTATGTTGTAAATTCCTAATTAAAAATACATATTTTTTATGATAACATAAACATCAAAGACATCGATCTGGAGCTTGCTGCTCTGTCGCTCACCACTTGTATCGTAGCCGAGGTCTAAGGGTAATTTACTTCTGAACGGTTTTTAATTCTCCTGCACATCCTTACACTCTTATTAAAACCAATTGCTTTAAAAATAGTTTAGGGGCATGCACCAGGTTTTAAGTAATATATATATTTTTCTAAACCAATTTAAGAGGCAAGTGTTAAAAAGAAACAACTTATTTAAAAGAAATAAAGAATATTTGCCAAACTATGTATACGCTAAAAAGCATAAAAAGGTTAAAACAATTTACTTATTGCATCATAAAAATGAGAAGTTGCTCTAAGTGTAGCATTCAATATTTTAAAGATAGGCCGCAACGTGTTATACGGTAACAACTTGCTTTCAGTTGCTTATCAATATTGCTATATGGTCGGAAGTTTTATGGCACCTCGAGCTTTTTCAAATACACTTTTAACGTTTTTAGAAATAAATTGATAAATTTATGTCCTTAGAAATTGCGATCATGGATATTCGTAAAAATATGGTCTTTTTCTATTTTTAACTGCGTTCCAAAAATATAAAATCGATATTTGACAAAAAACAACTTGGGTAAAATGTTAAAATGGATAGTACATTAGTAAAGATTTGGGCATACAGTGCATTTTACGTACGACCAGAACTGATAGTAGAGTACTAATGGGCATAACAAGCATTATAAAAAATAACTTTCTTACTGGTAATTTTTTATAAGAAACAAAAAAAGCTATAAATAATGTAAGAAAAAATAGTATTATACCTTGTCCTTCATGATAAGTTTCTGTTTGTAGTTAGAATTTACATTTTTTTTGTGTTGAAATAATTGTTTATTTATTAGTGCACAAAGTATGTATTTTTATGCAAAAATAAGATCTTAGATAATAAAAAAATTAGAAATAGTACGATAAATTGTATGAGCAAATATAGTATACTTTAGGGCATGGGTCACCAACTGACGGACCGCGGTCCGGACCGCCAACCTAGTTTGTTCAAACCTTGTTGAATACGAATTTTCATTTTTTCTGGGCTGTCTTTGCTAAAGTTGACTCGCCAACGAATTGGCCCGAAGAACAAGGTCGTTAGTCATTGCGGTGTGAGGCGAGTAAAGGCGAGCGGGAGGAGTGGGGGAGAGTACACGTCATCGCTGACCGCTTTCGGCCGGGTTTTTTTCAAGCCAGGACGGTCATGTTATTAAAAAAAAACTCCTGAATAAAAGTAGTTGGTGGCCCCTGCTAGAGGAAATAAACAAAAATATTTTTATAATAAAGCTGTTTAATTAAAAACTTTCTTATTTTAAAATAGAAATAAAAAAGAATAACGCCACGATTTCGACAATTATTTAGGTGTACTTGACTCTATAATAAATACGTATCGTAAATAATGAATATCAACAACAAACGGTATGCTTTCTTACTGCGGTTAAAATTTAATAAGCTATTTATGAGCAAAATGTATTATAAAAACAAAAAACATAGTCATAGCTCCCGAAATGCACCATTTTTATGATACGTATATAGATAAGGTGTAAGTCTTTTTAAAACATCTCGTTTTTAACCATATCTAAAATATCGTCAACCGATTTTATTTAAATTTGACTCTGGTAATTATTTAATACCGGAGGCTTTAACATAAGATAAATTTAGGGACAATAATTCCTACCAAAAAATGTATGTCGGATTTCCGTAAATTTTTAATATTATTTCTATTTAAAGTAAGCAAACAAATAGGCATAAGACTTTTGGTTTTTAGTGCTCTGAATTTTTTTTTAAATCTTGCTTAGTTTTCGAAAGAAATAATAAATCTAGTTACCTAATTTCATATTCCTGGATCACCAAAAACATATTAAAAAAATAAAAACACTATTGTTAGATTCGTTAGTTTTAAGTTTATTGTATTTAATGTACTAATTGTTGGTGTTATTACATATTATTTGAATTTTTTTCATGTTTGATGTGTAGTTTAAATAATTAAAAATGCAACTTAGTTGCATTATTTATTTATTTATTTATTTTCTTTAATATTATGGGAGCTACGAAAAAGTATTGAAATACAAATACTTATATTTTACTTGTCAAATTTTACAAAAGTACACGAACTGCAAAAAGCAGTGTCGTATATTCTTTTGTTGAGGAAGTATTTGTACCACTTGAGGCACCACTTAACTTAATGGATTTAACTAAGTTAGGTCTAAATAAACCTCTTACTGGTTAAAAAAAAACACAAAATTTTAGAAAAATAGGCTAGAAAATATTTCAGATATTTAAAATGTTTTACCTTCAAAAATTTATTATTTTAAAATGATACAAACGTTAAAAGATTGTTGCGTTATTTATAAGGTTTATTTTTTTTCATTTCTTGTAAACATCCCTGTTTTCATCATCACCATTTATTATTTGTTTAAAATATCCAGTAAACAAAGTGCAATTAATAATACTCTTGTATTGTTTGTGTCATGGATTTGAATTTTAGTTGTTGACTGATTGTATTATAAAATATATGTAACAATTATTGAAATGTAAATTTAATTACAAATTTAAACCTTAAAGTATGGCTAAAATTATTAGGATCTTAAAAGTGCACACATAAAGTTGAATATTTACAAGTTTTATTATTTAAAAAAGATTTTTTTGTTTGTACTGTTAACTTTTTTTTTTATCTTATGACAATCCACGAAGGCTGAAAGCCTAAATACTAACGTACCGTGGGTGTCTTAACTATACTAATAATATACTATATACACTGTGTGCAAAAAGTCCCGGAACCCCTTAATAATTCGCAAATGCGCTCATTTATCGAAAAGTCTTCCAAATAAAGTTTAAAAGATACAAGGGTTTTAAAAACTATAATGTAAATATTTAATAACTTTTTAAATATGAAAACACTTATTAATAAAAACAGAATTGACACAAAAATAACTTGTAAACACTTAACCTATTTAATTAAATGTTGGAAGTGACCTCCTTGAACGGCTTGACAATGTGCTACTTTGTAATAAAAAGCATTTGTAACATTTTGTAGCATATTCGAGTAATGTCTTCACATTCTCTTCTTATTCTTCCTTTTAGTTCATCGATATTTTCTGGTCTTGTCAAATAAACCCTATTTTTTAAATGTCCCCAAAGAAAGTGGTCTAGAGGCGTAAGGTCGGGGCTTCTTGCTGGCCACTCAATTTCGCCCCTTCTGCCGATCCATCGGCTGGGAAAAGTTGTATCTAAAAATCGTCTAACATTTAATCCAAAATGAGGGGAGGTGCCGACCTGTTGAAACCACATGATTTTAAAGTTATGAAGTGTCCTTATTTCTGGTAATATTTGATTTTGTAGAAGTTCAAGATATAGTGCTGCATTTAAATTTTCCTTAATAAAAAATGGCCCTATTATTTTATTATTAATTATACCGGCCCAAACATTAACTTTTTTCGGATATTGGCAATGTGCTTCACGCATCCAATGAGCATTTTCATCAGCCCAATTAATATCTGCAGTTATGCCGGTTTACGGTGCCTTTTAGCATAAATGTTGATTCATCAGAAAATAAGATATTTTGAAAGAAAAATCTATTGTCATCATATTTTTGCATCATAATTTCACAAAATTCTATTCGGCGATCAAAATCGTCTTCAAATAGTTCCTGTACCAACGTAATTTAATAGGGATGAAACTTATTACCTTTAAGAACATTTTTGACTGATGAAGAACAAACATCTGATTCGTTGGCAACTTTACGCAATGACAAACTTGGATCTTCTATGATATGTTGTAATATTTCTAAACTCTTTTGTTCGTTGCAAACTGTCTTTGGCCTCCCGTGCGTTGAAGATCTTTGCAAGTTCCTGTTTGTTGGAATCTTCTAATTGTTCTGCTTACTGTAGACTTTGAGATTGGCGTACGCTCTGAAAAAGTTGTATTAAAAAGATCTCGGGTTTCTTGGTAAGACCGCTCGCGATCCCCAAACCCTCGAATCATAAGAAGCGTTATTTTCTCTTTCTCAGAAAGTGCCAGGACTAGTTATTTTAAATAGTTTAACTAACAACTGCTCAATAATTACCAAACGTCACTTATACATGTCATACATACCCAAAAATGTTACTATGTAAATGTAACTAGGTAAATATTGTAACAGGTGAAAATAAAAAATATCGATAAAATACTTTTTAAACCCTTGTATCTTTTAAACTAGTGAGTTTAGGTATAGCATATGTTACACAAAGTCATGTTAAAATTTTGTGGAAAATTCAAAAGTTTAATAAAATATACACCATTCCATTTAAAAAAGGTAACTTGTGTCTATATCTTCGTTGTGATGCCCCCTGTACATTTAAACATATTTTTATAAAATAGATCTAAAATATATCTATAAACTTTATTTGAAAGGCTTTTCGATAAATGAGCGCATTTGCGAATTATGAAGGGGTTCCGGGACTTTTTGCACACAGTGTATATAATAATATACTAATAATATAAAGAAGTAAAGTTTGTAACTCTGTTTGTTTCTAAGGGCTTATCTTTGGAAATACTGAACCGATCATAAAACATATTTCACAAACAGAAAGCTAAACTATTCAGGAGTGCTATAGGCTATACTTTATTATGATGGAAAAAAAATTCAGAGATAAATATAATTAACGTCCAACGAAGTGGGCATGGGTCGGCTAGTAGTCCATAAAGAGTTAGCTCCATAATAGTTTAGGCTAAAATGGCAAGTACCGTTAACAGATTATTTTAAGGATTTTATAAAGTAAAAACATTTACATAAAGTAAATTTAAAACTCAGTTTCATTAAAAACAGTTTACATTTATAATATTATAATGTATATAAATAATCTTGACTATTTTTTAATATAATAAAGTTTACTGAAAATACCTTCGTTCTAGGGAAGTCTAAGCGTATATTTAGCATGGGCCCACTTTGTACAACCTTGGCGTGTAGATAGCTTTAACTAGTACTAACAACACTTTAAAATAGAATGTCCTTTTACACCCATTACGTGTATGTCATTTTACCCAAAAGCAATAATTTAGCAAACATGCTTAAATTTTGAAAGTATAAATGAACCCATAGTAATTATTTTTATAAATAAACGGAGCCAATTTTTTTGTTAAAAAATAACAAAATTTTTAATAAAACTATGTATGAATTATTTTGTTTTTGGTGAATTAAAAATTGCACATGAAATGTCGTGCAAAAAATCAGGGACATGCACCTGTACGGTCATTTCAATACCAACTGCAGTGGTCATATTACAAGCTCCAACATGTTTAAGAGGTCGCTGCTAAAGCGAGAAATGAAAAAAATATGAAGTGTCTCATTTTTCCTGAATATGTTATTTTAGGCCGGTTTTCCCTGGTATAGGTAGTAAGAATATTTTTTAATCGTTAATTTGGTGCTTTTAAAAAGAAAAAAATACAAAAAAGGAATAACAAATTAAATCGACAGGGTTGTCTTCGCTGCCGCCTTTCCTTTTATTATTTCGTCTGATATCAGTACCTTTGTGTAAAATAGTCCAATAAAATTAATCTAATAACCAGTGATAAATAAATTAATTAAGTATTAGAAAAAGATTTAATGGCTAATAAATATATTATTATGTATTGTTATCCAGTATTTATTTTAGTTATACCTTATCTATCTTAATATTTAGAATTCAATCGCAAATAAATTGGTATTTGTATTTTTTTTCAAAAAGTGCTTATTTTAAAAGGTTTAGTCACTAAAATGTCTTTTTCCAACTTGGTATTCCTATTTTCTTACTGCTCACTGTAAATGAGTTTTCGGGACATCACCTGAAATCCTTAGAATAACCTGCGTCCGATCGTGACCCCTAGTGCTAAACACGAGTTGCGGCAATACCATGAGTAAAAAAAGACTTTATGCATGTGTTACATACTATATTTTAGCCACGACCGTATAAAAATTTCCCAAAATACCATTTTATACATGTCTTATTTATCTAAACTTATTAATTTTAAGTTTTGCAGCACAGCCATTATATTGCTACAAAAATTTAGAGCCTCCTTATTTTTTAAGAGACAATTATCCTCTTTATATCTATGCATTTATTTTTTAATTTTAGAAAATTGTATGTACTATTTTTGTAGAAATAATACTAAAACCGAATTCCTTTTCAATTTCTTAGTCATCCAAATTTATTATTTCCATTAATTTTTAATAATTTCTATCAAATTTATTTGCAAACTGTCAAATTTTAAAACTAGTGACACATGAAGTAGATGAAATAATGATAAAATCAAAGGTAACTTAACCGTTTGGTTTAGTTGATGTCGCGTTTACTGTTATATTGCCTAAATTGATATTTATGTTTATTGTAGGTAGGCATTGAAACAAAACACTAATTCAAAAGTGTGAAAAAAGCTTTAAATGTTTAAAGAAAGTTACTTTTTTAACACTTTATGTAGTGTACCAGAATGGAGTACTTGAACTGAAGATTAAAAAAACAGGTTTTTTTTTAACTGTCGTGGAAAAACGTTTTTTTGTCATTTTTTATTCCTATCTTCATACTATTCGCTGGAAATGTATTTTCGGGACATCACCTTAGAATAACTGCGTCCGATCGTGACAACCTAGAGGCAATACAAAAAACGGCTCTAAAATTTTTTATAAGTCACATTTTGATTCAAAGTTGTCTCAGAAATTGAAAAATGGTAAAATCTACAGGGTGTTTAATTTATATCTGGTTACACCGGAAGTGACCAAAAAGTAAAAAATAGACGAAAACTTTTCTTCTCTCACACCATTTACCTATACATATACATAAGTTTTATTTTGATGTCTTATGCACTAAGAATAATGACTTGTCTAATTGATTTGTTGCAAAATGGTCCTTCGCTGCACATAGATGCCTCAATATTAGTTCCTTTTTTTTTTTATCTGTTTAACACTCCACGAAGGCTTTATGCCTAAGTACCAAAGTACCGTGGGTGCCGGGTTATTAGATGTTTAACGCCTTTTTCACGCTGTTCCGTCAACGTTATCCAAGCACTGAAACATTCAATTTTTGCATTTCACAGCACCTTTTAGACAACGCGGTAGTGCCACCACGGACGTTATTTTCTAAATAACTACTACCTGGGGTAGGCAGAATACTACACAGAGGTTTGCCAAGCCATCTGTGAGGTGACAAGCGATTAAAATGCCAATGTCCGGTTCCGAGATTCGAACTCAGATCGCTGCGGTGACAAGCTGGTACGTTACCGCTGCACTACGCTCGCCACAGTTCTATCACTATTCAAATCTAGTTTTTATTTGGTTTTAGTAGAGCAATAGCAAATGCACTTGACGCATTTTAAGGATCAGGGTGATTTTTTCTCAAATTGTGACTAATGTTGGTTTTTAATTTATCTAGTTACACAAACCAAGGTTTTTGGTATTCCTAATCCTAAGAGGGAAAAGGTACATAAACATTAACAAAGGATCTTGCTAAGAGTATCTGAATTTTCATAACCTGGAATTCCTTTGTGCAGCAGCATTTACGCAAGCATAACCGTTTATTGCCAATTTAAGGTAGCGTACTGACAATAAAGAATATGGAAGATATAAGTAGGTACCCTTTTAATATTATGTTTTGTTAAACAGCACACGGTTTTAAATCGGAAACTTTTTAATTTAGGTACTTATACATTCATATTTTATATGAAACCTACTTATTTTAATATAAAGTAACCACATTTACAAACTTTGAAATCGGGACAATTGAAATCAGAGTACTTTAAGTATTTTTTGGCTTTTTTTCCGCAAAATTTTTATGAAGAGCAAAAACAAGGTTCTTCACCGTTTTGCATTATATTAGCCCTCAACGAAACAGAATTAATTAATTAATTTTTTAATTTTAATTAATTAATTAATAATTTAGTAATAATTAATTAATTAATAATTTTTAATTTTTAATTCATTTATTCTTAATACGCGGTCCACCCCAAGTCGGGACTTTTTGGAAAAATCGGGTTATTTTCGGAAGTCGTAGGGACGCGGGACAACCCACCAAAAAGCAGGACTGTCCCCCAAAATCGGGACGTGTGGTCACTTTATTCTAATACTACTTGCCGCCCGACTTAATGGACCGTCATAATATTAAAATAATTTTAGAAGTTGCCAAAACAAAAATTTAGGGCATTAATATTATTCATAGTCTCTGCCACATTTTACATTGTATTTATTTTTGGTTGTTTTGGAAAAAACAGTTATTGAACCCGTTAGTTTACTAACATTACCAGTATTCATAATAAAATAAATTAATTTTAATTTCTGTATAATACCATTATAAGTAAATATTAATCAGTGTGGCAACACTGACTAAGCCGCGGGAATTTGCAAGCGGCCTTTCTTGTGTTTTTTTACTATTT
Source organism: Listronotus bonariensis (assembly GCA_014170235.1). Lineage (NCBI taxonomy): Eukaryota > Metazoa > Arthropoda > Insecta > Coleoptera > Curculionidae > Listronotus > Listronotus bonariensis. Next base: position 261,250 of record JACEGR010000409.1, read on the forward strand.
TTAAAGGTACAGAATGTATAATTTAAAATGTTCTCGCTATACTTTAACATGGTTTTTATTATTAATTCAAATAAAATAACCAATCACCGGTCCTATTTTAAGTTATATTAACAGAACAATAATAATAATAATAAAAGTCTTTATTAAGAATTATACAAATTTTAATTCTTAAAGGGCGAAGTCTAGCTAATTAAGATTAGCTACTCAGCATTAACCCTTAAAGCCCCAAAAACAATGTTATATTAGCAAAGCTTATTTTTGGGAAACCATTTAAACGTTCACAAATTCCCTGTAACGTGCATTCCATCTGTCTCATCAGATGACTGTTAGTATTTACATTTAATTTAATTAAATGTATAAATTGTTTAATTCTAAACTTAGGGATTGGATTATTAAAATTACATATAATATATATTATAACATATATTTATAAACAAATCAAACCCAAAATATTAATATTTTAGTATGATTTGTTAAATTAATACTTAAGTGTAAAATATTATTATTTCCAAATAAATTAAAAAAAAAAAAACATTAAACAGGGATGTAAAGCTTCAAGTAATGCTTTTACCATAACACATACAGTGGGATTTATTAAGCGTCCAACAAATGCTTTTTTATAATTTGTCGGAAAATTTTATTCATCATAAAACTTTTAGCATTGTTCCAAAGCATCAAATGAAATTATTTATTTATTCATCAAATATTGGAAGCTTCTGAAAAGAAATAAACACTTGCTTAAAAGATGGACAATTTTAATATGCATTATATTTATAATACAATATTTGCTTTAAAATAGTTTTTTTTTAAATCCTGCCGCATTGATAAAAAATCCATGTAACAAACTTTAAGTTGGCGGTTTAATAAGAAGATAGAAAATTTAGGTAAATTTTACCAAAAGGCTTGCATTGACCTAAAATTATATAAAAATAAGTTATCACTATTTTAAAAGAGTAAGTCAAAATAATTAAAAAAATGTATGACAAAGCAGTAATCAAAATAGGCGGCCATAGACTTGATATAAGGGTTTAACATTCAATTCCAAAGAACTTTTTTATTTAACATGTCACATTTACTTAAAAAGTTTTTAGTGGCTTACCCTGTAGATAGATACTTAAATTTTTAATAAAACTGGCAACTGCTAATATATGTACTTTGGGATAATCCACCAACTTTTCAAAAAAAAAAATTAAAAATTTTTGGAGAAATTTCAACTAAAAGATTTCCATGTGTTGCACACTGCACATATATGACAGTCCAAAAAGAAAATAGCAAATGGTTCTGTTTTTAATATTTCTATTAACGTTTTCAAAATTTAAAATCAAATTGCTTCTATTTTTTATATACTTACAGCGGCTGGACGCCATCTTGAAAAAAAAGTTAAATGGAAAGGGGGTCTTGTGGCACATTATTTTAAAGCTTCTGATGGGTACCTTATAACCCTAGAATATAAAGTCATTACCTGCACCTAATATAAAATTGTGATACTTTACCTTACCTAAATACCTGATTTCAATGGCCATATTTCCAAAACTAATAAAGTTAGGTGTAATGTGGTGTTTTCTTAAAGCTCTTCTCAAGATTTTTTAACGGTAGTTCTGGTGATAATATATCGGGTGGAAAAAAGTATATATTTTTTAATGAGGCACCCTGTTAATCATATTATCAATAAAAAGCTCTTAAAAAAACTTTAAGACAATACCACATTAGGTACATCTAACTTTATTAGTTCTGGAAATATGGCTCCCTACAATTTAGCATTTAATTGACACCAATATATTTTTAATGAGCAGGTTCAAATACCAATTTTAACTGTCTCACAGCTTAGGTTACTATTGTACAACTAAGCATAAGTAAATAAAAACTACAATTTTAAATTAGTTTGATTAGTACTTATTTCAGTTTCAATTGAATATTTATAGCCAAGACAAGACGAAGTCTCTCGGGTAAGCTAGATGTGATGTAGAAAAAACCTTACAATAACGCTATGTTTTAAATTATTTTCTTTTATTAATTATTCTTTAAAGGTATTACAGAGATGTCTAAAATATCAGACAAGATGTTAAGTTGGCAAACTTAGGTTTTTTTTACTGTCGCTAGGGTTACTTTTACTTTCGGCACACGGCAGTAAAGTATATTTAATTTTCGTGCGCCAAAATTAAAAGTCAGAGAAGCAGTAACGTAGCTACTTTGGGCCTAGGTGGGGGCAGTGCCCTGGGACCCCCAAGCTTAAGGGGTCCCTTTGGAGTTGAAAAACGGCCCTCGGGCTAAGTACAGAAATACTTAAAAGAAATGCAAAGGCATATTTAGGGACGAAGACCTTTTTTTGTGTGTTGTTTAGTAAAAATGATTTTTTTGCTCTTCAAATTTTTAGGGCCCCACTTCACTTTTTTGCCCTATTATTATTTATTTCTGTTTAAATTCAATATTTATATCTAGGACAGGGAATTGTCTGTCGGGTTAGATGGACGTTGTGTATTCAGAAACAGCAAGCAATTAGCAACTTTTTTTCGCAACTAAAAAATAATGAAACGGATTTTCTTTATATGGTACCGGGCATTAGCAACTTTTTAATCACGATAAATAAAAAAATATACCTTTTTCAAAACAAGATCAATAAAAACTGCTGTCTTAGTGAAATATATGTTAACAAAGCAACACCCTAGTAGACAAGTGCGCGAAACACAAATTTATTTGCCACTTTTGTTGCTAGTGCGCGGCTAACCTAAATAATATATAGGATGTTTAATTATTTTAAAAGCTTTATAATTTTTTTATTTTGGAAAGAAAGCTAAATATATTTTTTTAATTTCAATATTTATAGCTAAGACAGGACAATATCGGGTCAGCTAGATGTTGTGTTTGAAAAAAGTTACAATAAACACTTTGCTTCTAAAGATTTTTTTTCATTTAGGATAAACTATACAGTGATTGGCCAGTTAAGAACTGAAGAAAATTAGTATAGAAATGTATGTAATGACCCAATATTGTATATATGTTCTATTATTTATAAAATGTTTCAAATAAATAACGTTATATTTATTATGAATTTTAAATGATTTTATGTCACTTAAATAAATTGCAAACTGAAAAAAAACTCATTGGCCACCATATTATGTTAATTATTGGCAATGAAATATCAGCAATTGGCATGCTTCTTTAAAATAAATAACATTAGTTTTATCAATGTAAATAATGAAAAAAGTATTTTATGTCAAACTACTTTTATTACAAACTTTTTTATAAAAAACATTAAAGCTAATTAGGTAACTAAAAATTACTAATCAAAAATACTTTGCATCATCATTTACTGCATATGTAGGTTTTGCAGTATTTTCAAAAAAAAACTAAACAAAACAGTCAAGTTAAGAGTCAAAGTTTACGTGTTTTTACATTTTTTTCATATTTTTATGGGAGTTGACATATTAGGAGTGGTAGTTTTTTCAATTGATACCCTGTATATATGTATATTTTGTCTATATATATGATTTTTGTAGTAGTTGGCCTTATGGTCAATAATTGTTTTTTTTGTTTAAAGTTATAGACGGTAATTGGCTTAGCTAAATTATTAAAAACTCGGAATATTATTACAAGTACTGAATTCGTATTTTGTAAATTAAGCACTCTTAAGCCAACAAAAACAAAAAATATACAGTGAGTCCCAGGATAGGTGTTACAAGAGGACAAATGGATCAACAATTTTGAAATCTTTAAACGTCCTTTTGGGAAAACTTCTCGCATGGTCCAAAACTAATAAATACAAAATTTTACTCTGATTGGTAATATACAGGGCGATGTTATAACTAAAAATATCAAAAATGACCAAAAGTAAAGTACCTTTATTTTTAAAAATAGGACAAAATTTTATTAGTAAATGTTGTAGAGAATTAAATTTAATATCAAAATTTAAAGTTAAAGACTTAAACTAAAAATAATATTTTTGTCAATTTTTTACAATATGCATTAACAGTTTTTAAAATAGTTGGCTTAATACATTAAGTCTCAAGGAAATATTTTAAATTATTAGAATTTTCTTATAAATTTGCTATCTCTTGCCCATTATTTAAGTTGTAATGCGTAATGTCAAAAATAAACAATTACATTTTTGTTTACTCTTACTCTACAATTTTAAATTTTGACATAAAATTCAATTCTTACAACATATACTTATACAACTTTGTTCTATTTAAAAAAATAAAAGTAATTAGTTCTTTGGCATTTTTTATATTTTTAGTTATAACTCGCCCTGTATAATACCAATTGGAGTAAAATTTTGTATTAATTGGTTTTGGACCATGCGACCAGTTTTCCCAAAATTTCGCCTTAAAATTCTAAAATTTTTGGTTCATTTGTCCTCTTGTAACACCTATCCTGGGACACACTGTATAATAAAAGATATAACTGGTAAAAACAGTTTCCTCTAAAAGAGGTAGTTTTAGCTTTGATTATATCTATTTTCAGCAAACAATGTTAATTTGCGGAACACAACTTGACATACATACGTAACAATAACTTTTTAATGAAATGAAACGTAATATTGGAGTTAAGTGACATGCAGATGAAACACCCTTCACACTACGATTTTGTTCCATTAAAAATTAATTTGATTTTTAGCAAAACAGTAAAATATTTAAAAACTAGTGCTTTGCTAATTATTGTATGGTGCCAATCACTGTACAAATTACCCTAGTCTAGTTTAAATTTAATATTTATAGCTAGAGAGGACAAAGTTTGTCGAGTCAGATAGATGTTCTGTATTTTAAAAAATCCTTACAGTAAACGATATGTTTTTAAAGAATTTTTTAATTATTACTTATTCTAAACACATTTTCTAAATAAATTTATTACTTATAACTGAGACAGGACAACGTCTGTCGGATTAGCAAGTATACATATACCTGGATTGTGCATAGTATTTCAGGAGTGCTGGCCTTTTAAGGCAAATTTTACATACTGTATAAAGAGCACACAAAATTATTATTGTTCAAGCTTTTACTTTACTTGTTCCTAAAGGTCCTATGTGTCTTTACCAAACTAATTTATGAGACTATTATAAACACAAAAACCAGAGAAAATAGCTTTCCAAGGGTTTTTATATGCTGCTAGGCCCATAACAATGGACATTATCGTTTATTGGATTTATTTAACCGAATATGGGCTGTTTAAGTTCTAAAAAAGTCTTAAAAGCAAGGCTATAAAAATAATACATTGAAGTTGATGTAACCTAACGACAACACCAATAGCTTTTGATTTTATTTGGTGTTAAAACTAAATTATAGGGTATTCAGGGTGTTTCCAAACTATTAAAAACACTTAAGATTGTGATTTGTTATTTGAAACTAGCCGACCCGTGCCCACTTTGTTAGACGTTAATTTTATATTTCTCTGAACTTCTGGAATCCCTACCGGTAATCTTCAAGTCTCCCTGGAAAAACATTCTAAATTCAACACTAGAAAAAAACATGAAATTTGCAATCTTTACTTTTATAATATTGGTCTAGATGAACATTGAAGAAAAAATCAACTTAAAATAAGTAAACAAATTCGTTGCCTTTTTCCTAATGATTTTTATTTAAAAAAACCTGCTTCGTTAATCGAACCTGGGTTGCCTGCGTGGCCACTGTACTACCGGTGCTTATGAACGATAGCTGACCCGTGCCCAGTTCGTTAGGAGTTAATTACATTTTTCCGCCATTTAATTCAATTCAATTCAATAGTTTAATTATAATAAACTATAGCCTATAGCACTCTCAAATAGTGTAGCTTTCTGACTACTAGAATGCCTTAGAGCTTAGTTCTGGCACCAACATCGTTTCTTCTTCACATTACCTACCTTCTCTCGTCCACAACTAATTCCTTTCATAGTTTTGCCGACGCGACGATAGTACCCTTAACTCCAGTTTTCAGGTTCCTAAACAAATCTCCAAATTTGATTTGGATAGCAAACGCAAAGCAATGCAGATATTTTTTACAGGACCTTAATTTAATATTGGATTGGGGAGCCGAAAATCTCGTACATTTTAATAGATCCAAATGACTGCTGGTGGTAAAAGGAGTCATCAAATACCTCATTTACTTATGAACGTACGTTCTGACAGCAGCCAAGAGACTACTCTTACAGATGAGCATGAGACAAGCCTTCAATCTGTAAGCGAATTTTTGAGAATAACCTTAACCGGGATAAACACATTGTATCTATAGCCACGGCAGCTCAAAAAGCTTGACTTCTCTTTCGAGCCAATCCTTCTAATTTATAGACTTTAGGAGCGCTCAAACTGACCTCCCTCCAGATATTGTTACTTATATCTTGGGCGTGGCGTCCCACATAACTCTCTAGTATTTTTAATTTAATTCAAAGAAGATCTGTTCGCTGATTAATGATTCCTTACTTACAGAAAGGCTTTTCTCTCTGGCCAATCGTCGGGCTCTCGGGAATAATCTCTTAATCCACAAAAATGGTCCAAATGAAGACCAAGAAGAGCAAAAAAAAGGGTCCTCGTATTTTCAACTTGCGCCCTTCCATACCAAACTGAACCCATTGCTCCTTACTTTCGTCTACCCTATTTTTGCGCCCTCTACCAGCGCTCAATGCCCGGTCAGCAACGACTTCAAGCTTAATCCGGCACTATTGTAGGATCCAAACAAAAAAAAACTTCTGGTATTTTTTTAATCGAAATCCAATCATCTTAATGTACGCAGAAACTGAAAACGTAAAAAGTAACCAATTTTATTAGAAAAATATTATACTTTTATCGTGGGTGTTTTTTAAATAGCGAATTTTGGACAAATATGTGTATATACAGTGTATTCAAAATTGGTAGGAATGTATTGGGATATTGGAAACTAGAAGAGATAGAAAGACGGTTAAATGGGAAAGTTGATAGACCATTTAACCTTTAATTAATGCGGTCTTTGATGATCGACCGTATCTCGTTTGGTTTTAGAGTTATGATTGTGAAAAACTAAAAATGTGCATTTTAGGAAAAGAAGTGCTGTAGTGTTTTTACTTTCAAATAATTTTGGAACTGTAAAACATTTTTAGGGCAACTTTTTAAGAGGAACACATTCCTGTATTTAGATTTTATTTTAACGTTTCGGTTTAAGATATCATCATCAACTTCTGTTTTCTTATTGCCGCCATTTTGTTTTTTCTACATTTTCAAAGAGGTTAATTCCCTTTAAAATGATGTATAACACTTAATTAATTTTTTGTGTTTGATGTCAAAAACATTAAAAACCATTTTTTAGTCGAGTTGGCCATGACTGCCTCTAGAAACAATTGCGAGAAATGTCGTTGGCTAAGACGAGGGGTTGTCAAATATTCTCATTTAAGTTTACATATTTTATTGTGTTATTGAAGAATTGTGTTAAACGTATCCATCACAAAGTGCCGGAAATTTTTTTCAAACGAAGAAACATTTGACATATTATTATTATTTATATTAAAAATCACAGAAATGCGAGAATGCAGCAAACAATTATTTGGAAAGTTTTCCCGAAAGACATCAACCTGATAAAAATGTTCTCCACACTTACTACCAACCTACTTGCATATAGAAGTTTTGAGAAAACTCTCGACCAAAAGAGTATCAAAAAAATAATGAAGCTCGAAATGCAGAAATATTCCAGAATATTTTGCCGATAATCCTACATCTTCTACACGAGTTCCAAACGGCGAACTTAACATTCCGAAGTCAACCATACATCACGTTTTAAAGTTATCCCATTATCGCCCATATAAACCCACCCTGTACAAGGGCTTAATGAGGGTGATTTTATGAAGACCTCAATCTTGCCATTGGTATCGCATCAAATGGAAGAAAACCATCTTTAGAGAAGTTTCTGCGACGGACAGAAAGTCATTTTTACAAATTGGTGTATTTAACAAACATAACCACCATACTGGCTGTAGAAAATCTCCAATCTACAGGGAACAACGTAGACTACAAGTTCGATTTTGGCTTTGAACGTGCGGTGCGGAATTTATGGTAATAAAACGTATTAGTTATTATTTTTATTTTTTTTTATAATATATTTTTTAGCAAATCACTTAATTGGGCCTTTTATTTACGAGCAGACACTGAATGGCCAAAGATATCTTTGAGATGCTGCAAAACGAAATAATTCCAGCAATTGAGGAAGTAGTTCCACCAAATGATTTTAACAATTTGTGGTTTTTAATAAGATGGATGTCCCGCTCACAATTCTAGGGAGGTGCACACATTTTTATTGGAAACTTTGGTGAGAGAATTATCTCAAACACATGGGCCTGTTCGGTGGCCTGCCAGGGTCTCCAGACATCACTCCTTTAGACTTTTATTTATGGGGTTATTTAAAAAATGAAATATATGAATTTGATTCTCCTGAAAATGTACAAGTTCTTGAAGATCAGTTTGCAGGGATGTCCTATTAAGTATAAACAGAAACATTCTCAACCGCGTTACCAGAACTGTTTTTAAAGAAGTGTCAAAAGTGCATTGAAAAAACGGTGGACATTTTGAACTGTAGCGTTATTTTTTGGCAAAATTATTATTTTTTATTATTTTATTAATATTTATTAGTTCCCTGGTTGCAACTCATGTAGAAGATATAGGATTTATCGGCAAAATATTTTTGAATAATTCTATTTCGATTTTCGGTATTTTCTTGATACTATTTTGGTCGAGGTTTTTCAAAACTTCCATATGCAAGCAAGTTGGTAATGAATGTAAAGAGCATAGTTTTTCTTAGGATTTATATTTTTTTCCAATTGTTAGTGCAAATTAAAAGAAGATAAGTTTGATTTTTGTATTGTTATAGGTTGAGTTAAACACAATAATATAAAAAAGTAAATATACTAATTTTTGGTAGAAAGTACAGCTTTATATTATTATTATTATTAAATATTTTAATCTGTCATTACAAACAAAGTAAATCTCCGTCTTTGTTTGGGTACATAGGTTTTTAAAAATCAAAAATAGTTTTTTAACATAGTTTATTTTTAGGAATCAAATGGCAATTGTTTATAAAGCTATTTTCCTATGCAGTCATGACCAACTTAGCAAAAATATTTTTTTCCTTTTTGACATTAAATAAAAACATTTTAATAAAGTGTTGCACATCATTTTAAAGGAAAAAACGCTCTTTAAAAATGTGCAAAAAACAAAATAGCGGCCATAAGAAAAACAAAAGTTGATGATGATATCTTAAAACCGAAACGTTGAAATTAAAATCAAAATGCATGAATGTATTCGTCTTAAAAAGTTGCCCCTTTTTTTCAAAATAACTCAAAAACCAAACGAGATACATCCGTCATTAAAACGGCATTAGATCAAGCTTTAAATGGTCTATAACTTTCCCTTATTAACCATCTTTCTATCTCTTATGGTTTCCAATATCCCAATACATTCCTACCAATTTTGGACACACTGTATATATATATATATATATATATATATATATATATATATATATATATATATATATATATATATATATATATATATATATATATATATTATTTTTAACTAAAAGTAGCAGAAAGTGGTATGCATCCAAATTACTTCGTTTATTTTATAAGCTGACACAAGGTCTTTGTTAAAAATTTATTCATCTTGAAATTGCCTGACAACGTAAATGTACGTAATCTCAAGAAAGTTTAATAAAATTGTCCAAACTTTTAAAACTTGCATTAAAAAATTCTTAAAAACTTTTAATTTTGATTTAATCATTCATTGTCGTAAACTTTGTTGAAAATTCTTGTCACGTTATTAATATAAAATTCGATTTTTGATTAAAAAAAACAGGTATTCATAAGGATTAATAAGAAAATTCGCATAAAAGTAAAGGTATTTCAAAATATTATAATATGTAATTATTAAGATTTTTTCATAATGGTAGATTTAAGAGGGGTTGGGATAACCCTGCACTGCAATCGCACGGCTTATTGTTCACCCTTGTTTTACGTCCGGGTAATGTCAGCCAGAGGGAACCTACAGCTAAACGTGAGTCCCAAACCACGGATGTCCTATTCACGACAACCCAAGGCCGGGCCCCCAACAAGGAAAGGTTGTTTGGGTCCGCAAGTCTGCGGTTGCGTAGGACACGGTAAAGTGTGCTCCGGCACCTTGGTCTTTGCGAGACTTTAGAGTCAATAGATTTTACACTTTTGACTGTCTTCTGTTAGAGTAACCACTAAATGTCTGACAATTTTTTTTTTTTTGGTTTGGCCTGAATTCGAAGCAAGTCTGCGTCGGATGTTTGCCTAACGACGCAGTGCTTTAACGCACAGGCCATTACACCGACAAAGATTTTACTATATGTGGATCCTTTTAATTATAGTGTTCTGGTGGCTGGCAAAAAATATACATATTTTTTTGTTTTAGTTGGATTAAAATGTGACAAGGTCGGTAATAATATGGTGGTTTAGAACTTTGGGATAAAGGTAACTCCATTTTTTGCTCTTGTCAGGTTCACCACACACACAGACGACGGTTTAAAACAAAAATTGGTATATAAGGGCTTTTTCTCGTATTATATTTCCAGTTACATAAAATTTTAAACCAATAGGTACTTCTATGGGTTTTTGACAAAACATTGTAAACGACTTCAAATGCTTAAGTGGTGAAATAGGCAAAGTTTTTATTTTTTTGCTGATTAACATAGTAATAATAAAAAACTCGGTCCAGCATGTATCTTTTAATGGTGCTTACATCAATAAGACGCATAAAAGAACCGTTTTCGGCTTTTATCCCTGTTTATTAAATATTGGTACAGTTTATATACAATTTTAAATGGTATTTTTAAAAACGTGGTATTTTATCTGCATATGTTTTTAGATTACTTATTACTTAACAAAATATATATCATTTATTGCCAACCACGTCAAGCAACCGTCAAGGAAGCAACACTTGATAATGCCAACTGAGATGTTGGCGAAACGTCGTAAAGAATGTCCAACAAACGAACGGATTGAAAACCGGAAAAATACCACTGTACATATATATATAT